>VZTS01010257.1:0-24716 GCA_013400795.1 Pluvianellus socialis | reverse complement strand
AAAAAAAAAAAAAAAAAAAAAAAAAAGAGTTGACCAGTTTGTTTGCTCTCTCAGAGAAAATTGAGGATTCGATTAAAAAAAACCCCTGAAAACCAGCTTATAATTTAAGGCTCTCATTTAAAGGCTATTCAGGAGTATCTTTCAAGTTCACGGCTAAGAGGAGAAAAAGGTTTAAATCAAAAAGGAGCTTGTTTTCCCCTCATGGTAGTGCTGCTCTAGATCTAAAAAATTCTAAACGCTTCATAGGGCATCTCCTCAGGACAATAACACACCAGGATCCGACAAGCCGTAAGCAGCAGTAATAAGGTATACAATGGGAGTCAGAATACATTTCACACATGGCCTCCCCGCAACAAACCGAGTGGATTTGTTCATACAAAGTTTACAAAATCCTTGGTGATTTAGTTGTAGTCACAGCAAAGAGTTTCTTTGTACTAAACCAGAATGTGATGTGCTTAGCAGTGGGTATTTGCTTTTCTCACAGCTTTGGCAAGAGGGGGATTTGCATCCCAAAGCGGGTCGTGACAGTTGGAAAAAAAACAACCACCTCCACGCTTGGAAGCCTCAGTTTTTGTGACCCCACACTTTGGGGATGCTGCCAGTCCAAGGCGGGGATGCTCGGAACGCTCGCTCGAGGAGCCCAGGAAGAACCAAAGTGGGGATTTCAGGCTAAAATGCCCCAGTCGGTTACGTCTGAGGAAAGCATTAAGCATTCCCTTTCTATTAAAAAATCTCTAGCAAGTGTCACAGTGTGTTGCAGGTTTTAAACATTCACTGCAATGAAGCCACTGATCTTTAAAGTGAGTTTAAAGCTGAGGGTCCCTGGAGAATGGCTCCAGTTTAGAATCTGACTCAGCTAGAAGTGAAACTTCAAATAAATTTCAAACTATCCCAAAAAGGGAGGAAAAGAACTAGCGGAGTAATGTGACATTAAACTACCTTTCAGCTTCCTGGAATGAAGGTTGTGTGTCCCGAAGTAGTTTATTGTTCAATCAAGGAAAGAAAATAAAGGTTTGTGAAAAGCGAAATACTGAAGAGAGAGCGCATACGTTTCCTTACTTTGACATAGTCTCTGCAGACAGATCTTCAGGATTCCTAACTTTTGTTTCTCCTGAAAGGACAAAAAAAAGTAAAGTTCATGGAAGCTGGAAACCTTCAGTGCCCTCAGGAATTAGAGCAGCAATTGTACAAAGCTTTTTTGGCACAGTTATTAAGAGCAAGCTTACTGCAGTTAACATGAATAATTAAGAAACCTAGAATTAATAGGAACGGTTGGCACTTTATCGCGGTTTAGCTTACGGGTAGGAAACACTGTCCATAACTGTTCCGTATCGCAGTCTATCTAAAAGCTAAAGAACAGACCTTGTTTCTAACGGTAAAGACCACTATAGGTTATGAAAATACGAAGTCCACCACGGCCTCGCACAAAGGCGGGGACAGTCTCAGGGTCTCAGCTTCTGGGACATAAGGACAGGTGGCTGCGGAGCTCTAGAAGCCACTTTTCCATCCCTGCTTTTGAACACAAATTGGGATGCCTTAAGGATGCTTCCTTAGTCCTCTTGGGAGGGAATTCATTACACCGTCTTTAAAAAAAGAGAGCGCGTGACATGCTTGTGTGATTTTAAAGTTATTTATTTTACTTACCATGGCCTCGGAGATCTAACGCCACAATCCTACACTGAATCCTGTTAATAATTGCAGACTGTAAGAAGGGACAAAGATAATATAATTTGCAAAATGCCACACCTCATCTATCAAAGGATTAGCAACATTAAGCACTCCCTGAAACAACGGCAAAGGTTCGGACGGGGCGACAAAACCCCTCTACCGTCAACAGTGGCTGAACCTGCACTGACGAGGTGTCACAGAAAGCAAGCAAGAATATTCCAGATAAACTATCCTTAATTAACCAAAGCTCCATCTTTTCTACCATCGTTAACACTGTCTCTGAAGACATTTATTTCACTGCGCGTAAGGCATTATATGTGTTTTCTAGAATAATGAATTCAAGCTCCGTAGCACCTCCGAAAACCAAAAGGCAGCAGTGGGATGACAGACCCCTAAGTAACGTCCCCCTTCCCCAAGCCCCACAATCAGTCAGAATTAATTAGACAAAATTAGTCCTGGCTATACAGCAGACATGAAGACGAAGGAGCTGCTTTGCAGCTCGCATTCAATTTGCTCTCAAAGAACAGAATTTTACAGTAAGGCTGAAAAGTACCGAAATGGATGAGTCCAGAGGGGTCAGGGGCAAGAAGTGAGGAATCTTTCTTAAGCAAGGTAGGGCTGCAATATCATTATGGCTCTAATTTGTCCCTGACACCTCAATTTATGTAAGTTATTTCAGGCATTACAGTGATTAAGTGGCATTCTCTGTGGAAAGGAAGACTTTCGCGTTAAGGAATCATTGGTTATTTAAATAACAGCCCTACAGGAGCGAGGCAATTTATTGAGGGGTTCTTAACAGAACCACCTACATAACGGGCAGAGACCTGAAAGCTACCCAGTCCTCATATTTGGGTTGTTCAGCTATTCAGCTTGTAAATGACTAGCAGTTGCTCTCCCAAAAAACCACTGAATCCACAAGTCAATATTTTAGAGCCCCTAAAGACACCCCAAAACCTCAATCTGCAAGGTGTTTATGCACCTAAGCAATAATTTAACTAGTTCAGAGGAGCAGGCTGCTGCTCAAAATCAAACTATTGTCAGTGGGGAGTAAGGAAAGAGGATCATCAACATGATGTCAGAGAACGGGAAGCTTTCCGGCACCCCGAGTTTTACCCAAAAAAGGAGTACTTTGGCCAAGAGAAGAACAAACACATCATCCAGGAAGTTACCAGGCCAATAAGCAAAGGAAGAAAGGAGCACGCTGCTCCTGCAGGCTGTTATTTTATTCATAGGCGGTTACTCTCAATGCTGCCCAGTTTGGGGTGGTTCTTGGGTTTTTGGGCAGAGGGGTTGTTTGGGTTGGTGGTTTGGTTGGCGAGTGTTTTGGTTTTTTTTTTTTTTTTAAAGTTCTGGTTCATCCCAAAGATTTAACACACTTGATTGCTTGGGAGAAACTTTCATTTCAAAATGCAGAAAGGAAATAATTCTACAGTAGCCGCACAAAGGCATGAGGTAATTGTTGTGGCAGTTTCTTTCTCCAGATGCGGTCTCAAGCGCAAGGCGTAAATCTATGCGAGCCCTGTATACGCTCTAACTTCGTTAATTGTTAACAGTAACACGAAAAGCCAGCAAGTGTAAGGTACAGCGTTGCGACTGCAACCACGCTGCTAAATTCAACTCGGGAAGTTTTTAAATGTAAAAACGGTATTGATGGTGTTACTGGAAACAAGGAGCTCTAAAGAGGGTGGAAGCAACTTGCAAGACGCCCTTTTCTCAACGTACCTTCGCCTCCAATTAAAAGCAGTGACCTTCACTACATCTCTTTAAGGCACTTGCAGACCGTAACAAAACCCACTAAACTAGCAGAGGAAAAGACACCCGTCCACCTTGGCAACCAGGGAGCTGCAAGCAAGTCACTCCAGCTTTCAGGAAGACAGAAATTTAAGTTTTAAAGTTCAACATTTTCAGAAGACCCGTATCTGCACATATCTCCGGGTCAGCTGAAGTTACAACTGAACCGTTGGGGTGAAACTACTATTCAATATCAAAATGACAGCCCCGTTAGCAAAGGGTTTTTCTAGCCTGTCTCATCGTACTATAAGATGGTTTATGATGACACCATCGGGGTTCCTCAACAGTAGCCACGTTGGAATTCAAGAGCGGTTGGTGGTTGACTCTTCTAGAACGTTCATTCTCGTTACTCATTTGAATCTGCTGAGAGGCTGAGGGATCTACGGCCCAGCAGACCGCGGAAGGGTAACAGCCCTGACACAGCACAGGGGAGATGAGAGACTTCATCTGTCCATCAGTCATCCTACAGCATCCTTCTGCGAAGGGCACTAAAGCCTGAGGAGCTCCTGGATTAAAAAGGTCCCAAATAAAAAGCCCATACTGCAAGTGATTTTACTTCACTCGAAATCCCTTAGAAGTTTTCTTCCTTAACTCCCTTTATTTTTTTAAAGGGAACGAGTAGGAGGAATTTTGGTTTGGGCAGTCCCCGCGCTCACTCCTGTCCTCAGTTCGCTTTTCAGAGAGTTGCGTGAGCAGCAAACGAGTTTTCTCAACAAGTCAACCAGGACCTCAACCACGCAAAGACAATATTGTTACGATGAGATAAAGCTGTTAGACTTCCCTGGGCAGTCACCAAAAAAGCATCTTTCTGGAGGAAAAAAAAAAAAAAAAAAAAGCCTGGACACGCTATCACGAGAAAGGTCTGGGCACTTGATTGAAACATGCAAGCTATTTGGGAGATGTAGTTTTGGTCGCTGCTGATAATTAGAAGCTAATTAATAAATAGGTAAAAAAACCTATTAAAAGGTTAAACCTTTGCATAAGCTTTGCCTAAAGAATAAATACACTGACAAGAAGATATTTAGAAAACTTGAGTGAGGTGCGCACCAGGAGATGATGAGCCAGTTTTCTGCACTGATTTTCCCCACGCTTACCACAGCTGAATGATTACTCGCCTGCCACGTTCCGAGGGCTCTATTTGCATACATGCACACTTCTACAAGGCAGCAGCTTACTTACAGTAAACACAGCCCAGGAAAGAGCAGAATGGCCTCCACCGTGTAACAGCAGTAAGACAGGCCCCTCCAATCCGCTTTTGTAAATTCGAAAAGTGTATGAACAGTTAAGGACGTTTCATGGAGTTATCTGAAGTTACTCAGCTGAACCCACTTGGGAGTCTGCAATACCCAACAGCGTTTTGTTTCCTACCCTTGGGTAGCCGAGGCCGCGTTTCTCCCTCTGATGGACAGGCACGTGCCAGCATAACCCAGACAAAACTTATCCCACTTTATTTAAGCTTCAAGAGTTGTTTTCCTGCGGCCCAGGTCAGCTCCTCCCTGTAATCCACACCTCTCCTGCCCATTCCCTTTTTCCCCACGCACAACAGTGAATTGAACGACTAAGAGAAAAACCAAGCCGTGATCAGCACGCACTTGGGAGCGCGTAATTTTGATTTGGTGTATTTTTTTATTACTTCCAAGGGAAAATGTCAGTTAAGCCAGTAAACAAGATTTTTAAGGCCATATAATTACTCTCTGGAACATACACAGCAAAGATGCTTCACTAGAGCAGCCAAAGTCCCCTTCAGTATGTATTTAGATATAGAAAAATCAATTTAACTATCACTAAAAACGTCACTTAGGCAAAGGCACAGAAGTGGGAGTTATGAGATCTGTGTTCAGTGCCCAAAACGGTGACCAACAAATCAGACAAGTCACTTCACCTCCTTCTGCTGCTCTCCAGCTGCTCTTGGGGTGGCCAAAATACGTTCCTCTGAATCTCCCCGTGCTAGCTGCAGCGACTGATGAGGCTGCTCATCGTTTTTCTGCTGAGTACTGCAGCGCCCTTCGGCTCTGCGGGTTGCAAACAGTTCACCCAGGTGCTCCCTACGCCATTTCAGCTACAGCGAGCTGCGTCAGCTTAAACCGTTCCATCGGCTGGGGTTTGCTCACGCAAGGAGATCTGATGGAGCAGTAGCAGGTAGCTGGAGCAGAACAGTGGGCACCAACTCCGTTCATGAATTCAGCTGCTTCCACAGCACGCATCTGTCCACAACCTATCACAGAGGAGCTCAAGCTTCTGTTCAAAGTCATAGGTAACACAATAAATGAGGAGCCCTTATGAGGAGCGGCTGAGAGAGGTGGGATTGTTCAGCCTGGAGAAGAGAAGGTTGAGGGGAGACCTTCTCACTCTCTACAACTCCCTGAAAGGAGGTTATAGCCAGGTGGGGTCAGTCTCTTCTCCCAAGGAACAAGCGACAGGACAAGAGGAAACGGCCTCAAGTTGTGCCAGGGGAGGTTTAGGTTGGATATTGGGAAAAACTTCTTTACGGAAAGGGTTGTCAAGCATTGGAAGAGGCTGCCCAGGGAGGTGGTGGAATCGCCGTCCCTGGAGGTGTTTCCCAGCCGGGCAGACGTGGTGCTGAGGGACATGGGTTAGGGGTGGTTTTGGTAGTGTAGGTTTATGGTTGGACTCGATGATCTTGAAGGTCTTTTCCAACCCAAGTGATTCTGTGATTCTATGATTTACTGAACACACATCGTGCGAAACCCGCAGGCTGGCATTCCCTGTCAGCTGACCGTAGAATCCAGGCAAGACAGATCATTCATGCGGATGAGAAACAGTATTCAAGAGAGTTCTTCAACAATACCTTTCCTTCACACTTCCTGTGCCATCTTTATTTACTTCTTGTTTCTGCGCTCATGTTTCCCAAGCGATTCTATGATTCTATGAAATCCCAAACAACTAAGATACACTTAAATTTAGGCTGCTTATGTACACCAGCTATCCAAATTAGCCCATTATCCTTTTTATTATTTACGAAGCCTCAGGGGTGTGCACGGCCCTTACATCACAGGCAGACAAGGTGTGTATCATGAAGAATTCATAGGATTAATTGGACAAATGCAGTTAATAAACACAAAATAATAACAAGCTGAGCAAAACCCCAAGGAGAGAGAATTCTCTCATTTCAAAGCCTCACATGCTACCAACATTAGAGAAGTAATTTCACATGCTACCAACATTAGAGAAGTAATTACTAAACTGGTATTTGGAGAGAAACAGCTTTTAAGTTTGCTTATCCTAATGGCCAAGCTAGAATATGCATGCTTAAAAACAATGCTACTACTTAAACGACAAGGTTGTGTTATTTAAAACACAGATTAAAATGCTTTCGATCCTGGAAGTACCTCTCAAACCTGCTTTTGTCAGAGCTGTAGGCAGAGGTAGGACCGATGGGAAGTCTTGTCCCAGCACCTTCACACACTCTACTCGTTGGGACACTCCCAGTTAGCAAATGGCCTGGGTATAACAGCAGTTTGAGCCCGTCAAAGAGGACAGTAACTGGAAGACGGGCCAAGAGGAGCCAGCTTGAAAAGAAATATAAAAGCAACAGGAATGTTTGCAAGGAGGGCAGAGGTCTTGGAGAGGAACCAGCTGCAGTCAAAACCTGATTTGCAAATGCCATAAGACTCCCCAATGGCACCACCGCCTCCACCTTGGCCAGAAGCTTCCTTGCCTGCACACCAGCTCGTGGACTGACAATTTGGGGTGCGACAAGTAGGGACCTGCACCTTGGCTGTGTCTACGTGACCTCCCGTGGTGCTTTCTCAGCGTCATTTGCACGAGTGGGAGCAGCACGTGTAGCATCCACACAGAATCACAGAATCCCCCAGGTTGGAAGGGACCTTCAAGATCACGGAGTCCAACCATCAACCCACCACTGCCCAACCCACCCCTAACCCATGTCCCTCAGCACCACGTCTGCCCGGCTGGGAAACACCTCCAGGGATAACAATTCCACCACCGCCCTGGGCAGAATGCAGAATGCGCACAGGAGATGGGCACAGGTAGATCCCGCCGTCCCAGAAGAGACCGTGTGTGCTCGTAACACACATTTCTTGGGGGCGCATACGACTGTGCACACACTTTTCTTTGTGTGCGTACAGGAATAGAACTTCCTGGGATTAGTTGTAGAAAGGCATTTTAGAAATTTGCAAGTATTTATTAACATCTAAGTGTTGAGGTTTATCTGTCAATACTGCTGATACCGACCCCAAACACAGAGTTCACCGATTACCAGTTTTTAATACAAATCAATAAAGAGCTTTGATCCTGATGTGGTTTAAACTATGGGAGGTGATGAGTGCTTCCCTGCAAAATACGTTATCAAATTGTTGGAAACACTTTAAAAAATTAACGATTACTAAAGAAGCAATGCCAGGAACTGACCTTGCTAGTACATCTGAACTGTCAGCTCAGAAGCTCTAGTTCCTGATACTGTTCCTTACAAAAGAAAAAAATGGAAGATGAGAAGAGATACGGGAGAAAGCTGAAGAGAACCCCAATAAACTGAATGACACATGGCACCGCCCCAGTCACTGAGAATAAGAAAAGTTCAATCTGGAAAAAAAGGATATATCCTTGCCAGTTTCATTTTCTACCACAACGTCCTCCATAGATTCAAAGTACTGGCTCCAAAGCACCGGCGAAAAATCGCGCTTTCTTCCAGGGCTGCAAGACAAAAAAATGCCAGTAAGAAAGAGATATTTTTACAGCCTTTCCTTTAAATCGACATACAGGCATCATCACATACATTGAAGAGAACATGCCGGTGTTGCACAACAATTTAGAGCTGGAAGGAAACGATGCATTAGTGAAACTCCCCATACAACTACAATATTAGCAATTTTATGGTAAGGAAATCCTCCCTTTTTTCCCCCCCCCCGATTTCTGCTTCTGTTGAGGAGATCATAAAGACGCACCGGAAAACTAGTAGAGACACAGAGAGAAGAGTATTTTCCTCAGAAAGCAACACCAAGGAAGACTGAACAATGACGATTTAATTACACAGACCTAAGCCAAGGGAAAAGAAAAAGGCCACAACGTCATGATACTGTCCCAGTACAATTCCAATTTGCAACAACCCACAGATCAGGCATTTCAAAAGTTAGAGTGAAAAGTCACTCCACCTGGAATACTGTGTCCAGCTCTGGAGCCACAAGCAGAAGACAGACATGGATCTGTTGGAGCGGGGCCGGAGGAGGCCCTGGAGATGCTGGGAGGGCTGGAGCCCCTCTGCTGGGAGGACAGGCTGGGAGAGCTGGGGGGGTTCAGCCTGGAGAAGGCTCCAGGAAGACCTTCCAGCCCCTGCCAGTTCTGAAAGGGACCACAAGAAAGCTGGGGAGGGACATTTTACAAGGGCATGTGGTGATAGGACGACGCGTAATGGTTTTAAAGTGGAACAGGGGAGATTTAGATTAGACATAAGGAAGAAATTCTTGACTATGAGGGTGGTGAGACGCTGGCCCAGGTTGCCCAGAGAAGCTGTGGCTGCCCCATCCCTGGAGGTTCAAGGCCAGGTTGGACGGGGCTTGGGGCAACCTTGCCTAGTGGGAGGTGTCCCTGCCCAGGGCCGGGGGGTGGAACTAGACAGTCTTTAAGGTCCTTTCTGACCTAAACAACTCTATGATTCTAAATACCTTCGTATTTAATGGTCTTGCTCTAGCCTTAAGGCAAGCCTGATGCTGGCGTGACTGGGAGCACTCCAGTGCCTGGAACACAGGAAACAATCCTAAATTTATGACTCAGCCCTTGAATCTTATTTTAAAAAAGAATACATCCCTCTCAGAAGTCACCTTGACATCACAGCATTGAAAAGCAGAGCGTCAGCTATTTATTGAAGATTACCACTAATTTACCATCTACTACTTGTCATGAGATTACAACTTTCCAAGAAATCTCTTCTAATTTTTGGAAGACATATCACTCAAGGAGAAAGTCAACCTGTCCCAAAGGCTGACTGGCTGGTAGAAAAACTACCCAGAGACTTGAACAGTGTTGTATATAGAAACCTCGAAACAGTATTGGGAGCAAAATAAATGAAATTCCTGAAATTTATCACAGCAGCTAAAACTTCAGCATATTTGTAAACAGATCCAGTATTTAAATACCACATGTAGGGCAACATCAGCACTGTGAGGGAAAAGAACAAGACCAAATTAATTCAGTATATCCTTCCATATATGTCATGGAGTCATAGAATCCCCCAGGTTGGAAGGGAACTTCAAGATTATTGAGTCCAACCATCAACCCAACACTGCCCAACCCACCCCTCACCCATGTCCCTCAGCACCACGTCTGCCCAAATGGGAAACACCTCCAGGGATGGCGACGCCACCACTGCCCTGGGCAGCCTCTGCCAGTGCTTCACAACCCTTTCCATGGAGACATTTTTCCCAATATCCAATCTAAACCTCCTTTGGCGCAACTTGAGGTCGTCTCCTCTTGTCCCATCGCCTGTTCCTTGGGAGAAGGGACCGACCTCCCCTGGCTACCCCCTCCTCTCAGGCAGTTGCAGAGAGTGAGAAGGTCTCCCCTCAGCCTCCTCTTCTCCAGGCAGAACAACCCCAGCTCCCTCAGCCGCTCCTCAGGAGACTTGTTCTCCAGACCCCTCACCAGCTCCGCTGCCCTTCTCTGGACACGCTCCAGCCCCTCCATGTCTGTCTTGGAGTGAGGGGCCCAAAACTGGACGCAGGATTCGAGGCGGTGCCTCCCCAGTGCCCAGTCCAGGGGGACCATCCCTGTCCCGGTCCTGCTGGCCACACCATTGCTGGTACAGGCCAGGATGCTGGTGGCCACCTGGGCCCACTGCTGGCTCCTCTTCAGCCAACTGTTGACCAACCCCCCCAGGTCCTTTTCCGTGGGCAGTTTCCAGCCACTCTGTCCCCAGCCTGTAGCGCTGTAGGGGGTTGGTGTGACCCGAGGGCAGGACCCGGCACTTGCCCTTGTTGAACCTCACACCGTTGGCCTCGGCCCATGGATCCAGCCTGTCCATGTCCCTCTGTAGGACCATCCCACCCTCCAGCAGGTCAACACTGCCGCCCACCTTGGTGTCATCTGCAAACTGACCGAGGGTGCACTCGATCCCCTCGTCCAGATCATCAATAAAGATATTAAAAAGGACCGGCCCCAATACTGAGCTTTGGGGACACCACTTGCGACCAGCCGCCAACTGAACTGAACTCCATTCACCATCACTCTTTGGGCCTGGCCATGCCACCAGTTTTTGACCCAGCAAAAAGTACACCCATCCAAGCCACTCCCACCCAGTTTCTCCAGGAGAATGCTGTGGGAAACTGTGCTGAAGGCTTTCTAAAGTCCAGGTAGACAATATCCACAGCCTTTCCCTCATCCACCAAGCGCTGGATGACATCTCCTAGTCACACAAGGAGACCAGGTTAGTCAAGCAGGACCTGCCTTTCATGAACCCATGCTGACTGGGCCTGATCACCTGGTTGCCCTGCATGTGTCACGTAACAGCGCTCGGGATGATCTGCTCCATAATATTCACCAGCAACGAGGTCCAGCTGCCAGGCCTGTAGTTCCTTGGATCCTTCTTCCAGCCCTTCTTGTGGATGGGTGTCACATTTGCTAATGTTCAGTCAACTGGGACCTCCTCAGTTAGCCAGGACTGCTGATAAATGATGGAAAGTGCCTTGGTGAGCACTTCCACCAGCTTCCTCAGTACCATAGACTTGTGTATGTCTACGTGGTGTAACAGGTCCCTCACCATTTCCCTCTGGATTGTGGGGGCTTCACTCTGCTTCCTGCCTCCATCTTCTAGCTCAGGCGGCCGGGTACTCAAGAAACAACCGGTCTTACTGTTAAAGACTGAGGCAAAGGCAGCATTAAGTATCTCAGCCTTTTCCTCATCCTTTGTTGCTACGTTTCCACCCCCATCTACTAAAAGATGGAGAGTCTTCTTAGTCATCCTTGTGTTGCTAATGTATTTATAGAAACTTTTTTTTATTGTCCTTAACATCAGAAGCCAGATTAAGTTCTAGTTGGGCTTTGGCCCTTCTAATCTTCTCCCTACGTAGCCTCACAGCATCTTTGTAGTCCTCCTGAGTGGCCTGCCCCTTCTACCAAAGGCCATAAATTTTCCTTCCCCCGCCCTGAGTTGCAACCATAGCGCTCTGTTCAGCCAGGCCAGTCTTTTTCCCCCCCAACAGCACGTTTTTTGGCACATGGGGATGGCCTGCTCCTGCATCTTTAGGACTTCTTTCGTGGAAAACATCCAGCTTTCCTGGACTCCTTTGCCCTTCAGGACTGCCTCCCAAGGAACTCTGTCAACCAGGCTCCTGAAATAACCAAAGTCTGCCCTCCGGAAGTCCAAGGTGGCAGTTATGCTGACCCCCCTCCTTGCTTCTCCAAGAATCCCAAACTCTATCATTTCACGATAGATACCATTTTATGACAGATACCCTTTCTGATATCCTGCCTCAATTAAGTATATGGACCATGAGACCATCATCACAATAAAGACCAATAAATGCTCCTCAAGCTGCCTTCTGCCGTGTTCTCAGAGCTACACAGGCAACTGTTTGTGATTCGAAAATAGCCCATAATAAAAGCCTTTCGTTAGGAAGGATGGCGTCAAGTCCAGCAGTGCAGGTAAAAGGTAGTGAGTCCACAAGGCTAAAGTGGAAAAAAAAAAAAAGGAAAGAAAAAAGGCAAAAGAAAAAAAAAGTAGGATCTTTAGAAACTAGAAACTTGCCTATTAAATTAAGTATCATAATGACACGACTGCATAACACAGATGCTGGCAGAGTATTTCCATTTGAGAACAGGCTTTCAGGCTTCGGTTTGCTCCAGACGTTGCACTTCTTCCCAGGTTGCTGTAATTCCTTTAGAAGTCATAATCTACCCATACAGAAACACTGCTTTACCTTCCTTAAAAAAAATCCAAACGAAACTCCGCAGCCCAGGAAAGTAAAATCTGGCTAACCACATTCCAATCACTGGAGACTCCTGGATGCCCAGTTCAATCCAGCACAAACTAGTGAGCTCGTGCCCAGAGCAAGACTTCTTTTTCTATCACAGTGTTTGCCAAATACCGACGAACGAGCATCGCGCAGGCAAGAAAATCCTAACGGTGGACACCAGGGGAAACAGAAGGTGCTTTGGAGATGGACCAACGCGACCGTGTTAAAAGAGGACTCGGTATGATGAAAAATTTGGACATCGGTGCTACCTGTGGACAGCTTCGTGGCTAGTAACTTCTACCTGGAGGTTTCCTCCTTTTGTATAAAGTGCCAGTGCTCCACCACGCTCAGGGAATAATACCTGAGATGGGGTACTAAAAAACCCCCTGGTTTTCCCAGTAACACACTTCCAAAACGTGAGTCACAGTCATTATTCCCCATAAGCAGCGAGACTCATCTCCGCTTTATAATAAGGCTAATTTCTGCCGCAGTTTGTCGACGGGTAAATCACAAAGCTTTGCAACAAATCACACCTTAAATGAGCTGCTCCTGTAGTACTAATGTCAGGTTATATCCAGCACCTTAGGGAATGCAATTCCCCTAAATTATTGGGTGAACGCAGGAAACCTGTTCTGCGGACATCATAGAAACCAGGACTCTCCAAAGGTGCCCAGTTGACAAACCAATTTATTTTTTGCTTCCATCAAAAGGTGCAGCTGTGCCCTCTCCTTGCAGCCCCATTACTAACAAAAGGCTCCGCAATCAGAATTTTCCTGATGACTCAGTTGATGCAAAAGCTGTTTCTCAGGCTGATATTCACTCAGTAAGGCTAAAAGAGTAGTGCTTAATTTTGGCAGTGACATAATTAGGCTAGATTCGAGCCCAGTATACGGGATGAGTAACAGTGCACCATTTTAAACAGGCTTTGTGCACTTCAGCTCTTCTAGGGGGGGGCAATCGGCACAGAATATTAAAATCAAGCATGGGCATGGGGGGTAAAAGACCTTCATAGAAACAAAAAAAAAAAAAAATCTCCTCTGTTGAAAGAAGTTTCTCCTGAATTCTTGGCTTCCTAAAGAAACAGAAAGGAACAGACAAAGCAGCTTTTCAATTTCGTAGAAACAAACCTCCTATTTCCCCTGATATTTCTAGAATATGAAACATAAAACAACCACCCCCTGAAGGGTCCAAATTCTCTTCTGTGGGTTTCCAGACTTCGGGATCGTTCTTGTCAAATTTCAATTAAATAAAATGAGATGTCACCCGCCCACGTAAATCCAGAAAATAGGAATCTTTTTTACTGCCTCACCTAAATCTCATTCTCTGATTAAAGAAAAAAATACCACATTCAAACCTTAGCCTTTCAAAGAACGCTGTGGATCAGGGAGGACAGAGCGATACAATATCCAGAGGACAAGTTGTCATAATATTGGGAAGAACCAAGCACACCTACACAGGTGTCCAAGTATCCAAGGAAGGGAGACAACGTTTGCTGCGACACCGGTATTACACCCTAAGAGAAACAAACACAAAACTTCCAGTGCAGGTCACAATTCAAAAACCAACAAATGCTGAAGTTCATAAACAAGAATTTGGGATGAAATATGAGCAAACTCGTATTATTGATAAGAGCATCAAACTACCTGACTTAGAATTGGTTTATCTTGTAGGACCACAAGAATTGAGAGGATGAGAGAGAGCAAAGGTCCACCCAGCTCTGTCACGTGTCACCGAGAGACGCCAGCACAGCAAATGCTCTGCAAAGGGTTAAGTAGGGAATAGGTAGGACCTCCAAATTGTCACTATAAGCAGGATGGGGATCTCCAGAGGCTGCATCCTCAGCGCTGTGCTGCATTAAGGGAGAGCAGTTTCCATTAGCGCGTCACCTAAAATACAAGTCACTTCCAGCCAGAGCCGCTTCCACAACATCTGTGACAACAGTGCCACAATTTAATTAGGCTTTGAGCAAAAAGGATTTACTTCTGTTTGCTTTTAAGCGCGCACTATGATAACGTTTGCCTGTTCTTCTCTACAATATCAATGACTATATACACCCCACCGTATTTCCCTTGCCTGGGCCGTGCATTTTTCAAGCTGAGAGTCCCACTCTATTGATTATCTCCTTGCCTGGAAGCCATCCCAGCCCTGAGGATGCTCTCTCTCTCCCTCTCTCCGTACCATTTCTGGTGCTTTCTGGAGATGGAGAGCGCTGCCCACAGCTTGGATGATTTCCTTTCTCCATTCTGTGAATAGGTGGGATGCGCAGTTAGCGTCAACAAATTATATCACCCTTTTAAAGCGCAGCATTTCAATGCAGTCAGACTTTTCCACAGCATGTTACGGCTGGTTTTAGGTTCGATTGTCCTAAGTAATTCCAGGTGATTAGCAAATACCATCATCCGCCCGGCAACACCCCTTCCATAATCCATAAATCTGGTGAACGGCAGGAACTCCCTGGTAACCTCCCCCGTACTGTGAGGCCAGAAAATTTGTAACGGGGCTTCTTACTCATAGGGGAGGCAGAACATGGGGAAATCCTGGAGCAAGTTGCTGATTAATCGTATCACGCCCGACAAAAAGTTTTGACAAATTAATCCACTTTTGTGAAAGCAGGTTTACAGCAGAGCCAGCCACTATTCCACAAAGCAAGGGAACACCGCAGCCTGCTGACTGCTGCAAGAACGTTAAACCCGTATTGTGTAGGAGAGGCATGAAATCGCATAAATCATCAGCAGCACACGTTTTGGATATTTAGAATCAAAATTAATCATAACAAAACCCAAGAAATGAGCTTCTCACAGCTGCACGCCAATGCTACGAGCCCCAAACGGCAACAACGGGAAGTAGCTTGAGCTGCCGCTGATGGCGTCTGGCTCAGGGTCTGTCACAAATGGCAAAACCCACCTCATCGTTTCTAGCAGTAAACGCAGATTTTTAAGCATTCAAGACTGACTGCCAGAGGGAATACTATGCACAACACTGCCCAAAAATCAGCTACCGATAGCCAAGCCACAGAGAAAACGTTCATAAATCCTGCGTGGGCAAGAGAAAGAGCAGCGGGACTTGGCGTTGCTCCTTTTCTGACAGATGAAGAACAAATCTGAAAACTAACCAAGTCAAGTCGCGTAGCCAGGTACAAGGCAAGAAACCGCATTAACAGGACGGGGCACGTGGCCCCGTGAAGAACGGTTGCCGAAAAGCTGGTGGTTCGTTGGCTGACCGCGTACACCGAAGTGAGAACATGGTGACCCTGGTCACGGTGTGATTCTCGGGCATCTGAGGACAATCTCAACGCGCAGCACAGACTGTGCAAGGCTGTGGTGCCACCGTGTCTGGAATGCTGTACCTGCAGCAGGATCAATCATTTCAGGATATAGCTTAAAGAGGATTCAAAGAATCGAAGTAATTAGGACTGGAAAACAGGGTATACAGGGAGAAGCTTTAGAGAGCCCCATCTGGTTAAGCGCAACACCAGGAGCAACGTGGGGCAGGGGGGTGGAGTAAAGGGGTAAACTAAGTTGACTTCCTCTAAATTGCTTTGATTGAAGGGGATTTTTAGCTCATTTTCTCAAGGAGATGTCCTCGTGAGATCAGATAACCCAGAGAACTTGGTATCAGTGTCAAACCTCTTAGGCTGACCTGATGCACCTCCTTCTCCTGCAACCGGCAGACAGACAGACAAGGTGACCCTCCAGTTACTGAGGGCACCAACACACAGGCGCTGAAATGTGGAATAAACCTGCGAGGCCAGTGAAGAAGACATCTCCTTCCTTCCCCATTCCTCCAGATTTAACCACTCCATGTGAACAGATCTAGCTGGAAACAAAAATGTTTTTTATAGAATCACGGAGTGGTCTGGGTTGGAAGGGACCTTCAAAGATCATGTAGTCCACCCCTGCTATAGGCAGGGACACCTTCAACTAGATGGGGTTGCTCAGAGCCCACGGCAGATCTGACCTTGAATGTTTTCAAGATGGAGCATCCTCAACTGCTCTGGTCTTTCCCAGATCTTTCAGCCAGATCTGTTCCCTCCCCACCTGGATAACCACGAGGCCATCCAAACACAGTATGACGGAGAAGCTGAAGACAAGCAGCAGAACAGTAGCAGACATTGCTCCTCTCAGCAGCAGCACAAACCCACACAGGTTTGGCCTGATCACATTGCCATAGTCTGGATTTGTGAAGCAACTACTGACCGAAACGGTTAAACTTCGCCATTCTGGAAAAGCTGTCTGTAATTCCCAAGCAAAAGTGAGATTAGCTTGGTCAACTTTCCACTTTGTCTGGGGAAAACCTGAATGGGTACTAAAAACAACCAAAAAACCCCAACAAGGGCACAAGCAAAAGACTTACGAGCATTTTTATGTCTCCTTCCAACACCATTTCTGCCAGCAGAGGTCCAACGCAAGGACTACTGCTAAAAATTTCACGCAAGAGGCAGACAGATGCTAATACCAAGACAGATCCATGGAGAATAGCCCATGGTGAGGCCGCACTCGCAGCGCGTTCCCCACTCCAGTTCCACGCATTCTTCTCCTTTCCTTCCCATGCTGCTCCCGATGTCTAGCGCCTCCGATTGAAGCAAAGGCACCAGCTTGAAATTATTCTGGCTACTCCTTTTCACCCGCAGATACCTTTAGAAGTTGCTAACTGGGAAGCGTGTCCAGAGAAGAGCAACGGAGCTGGGGAGGGGTCTGGAGAACAAGTCTCCTGAGGAGCGGCTGAGGGAGTTGGGATTGTTCAGCCTGGAGAAGAGAAGGTTGAGGGGAGACCTTCTCACTCTCTCCAACTCCCTGAAAGGAGGTCATAGCCAGGTGGGGTCAATCTCTTCTCCCAAGGAACAAGGACAGG
This sequence comes from Pluvianellus socialis, assembly GCA_013400795.1. Lineage (NCBI taxonomy): Eukaryota > Metazoa > Chordata > Aves > Charadriiformes > Charadriidae > Pluvianellus > Pluvianellus socialis. The sequence goes on along the minus strand of VZTS01010257.1, from coordinate 7,479 downwards.
ACAAGAGGAAACGGCCTCAAGTTGTGCCAGGGGAGGTTTAGGTTGGATATTGGGAAAAACTTCTTTACGGAAAGGGTTCTCAAGCATTGGAAGAGGCTGCCCAGGGAGGTGGTGGAATCGCCGTCCCTGGAGGTATTTAAAAGCCGGGCAGACGTGGTGCTGAGGGACATGGGTTAGGGGTGGGTTTGGCAGTGTAGGTTATGGTTGGACTCGATGATCTTGAAGGTCTCTTCCAACCCAAGTGATTCTGTGATTGCAAGAGGAACCCATGAAATGGCAGCCAAGCCCTTCCCTGGGATCTTGCCGCTCCACTTCTTGCCATACTGTTTGATTTAGAGGCACTCGTGAATGCTTCAAATTGAGCTTAACGAGAACTAACACCTCCAGACAAAACGTTAGCAGTTGTGTGTCATATCTGAAAGACCTGGGAACAATACAGACCAGAATTCCTATGTCTGCAGGGGAATTGGAGCAGAAAGCGAAGAGGAGCTGGGAATTAAAAACTATTGTCACCTCCAACGCAAATTGTAATTTAAAGCAAAATACTCGCCTCTAAACCACGCTTGAGGAAAACAGGTGACCTCCGCTTTAATAACGAACCCCAAAAAGGGCAGAACAAACGTTGTAGTTTTCCACAAAACACCCGGTGACCACAGGAAGCCAGGCAGCGGCTGATTTCAGAGAAACATTTCCCTGAAGAAAAGAATTAGTATCTATGATTTGTTCTTTTTCTTAGCGCTTCCTTTTTTTAGCGACACATCAACACCACATTCAAAATTAGAAGCGAGCCCAATAAACAGCAGCTGTGATTTTGCACCTTCCTATGCTGAAGCAGTGTTTTGCTGACCAAATATTTAAACTGACAGAACTAATTACTGCTTTTTAAAGTATCCGGCAGACCAAAACAGAAATGGATCCAACGTAATAACTTTTTCTGGAATGATTCTTAAACTCCAAGCCAGCCAGCGTATTAAACCAGAATCACCAAACAAATTCTGGGCACCCTCTGCAGCTCGTTTTATCCTATTGTGCAGTTTGTCCTCTTCCTCACGTACTGAAAACGCGCACGTACTGCAAGCGATCCCAGAGCAACTGGAGCCCATGTAGCTCAACAAACCTCTCACCCCTTTTTTAAGGGGTTTTCTTTCAGCTATGTTCCTAAAAAGAAAGGGGAAAAAAAAATAAAAAATGTTGTACCAAGCAGGGAGAACTATTTTTAGAAATGCCCCTTTTTGCTGACCGAGACTCCTACTACAGCAATTAAAGAACATCACGTGCATCAATCGAGATGCTTAATTCTTGCAAACCATTTGAACCTGACCGAAGCAAATCAAACATAACTTCCACGTAAGAACTGCCACGGTTGACAAGTTGTATTTAAAAATTCTAAATATTGACAAGGATGCTATTTTAAATTCTGCCTTGAAGACAGTGAATACATAAAACGTTTATTAAAAAAAGTTCCAGGGGGGAAAAAAAAAAAAGGATCACCAAGGGAGAAATTAGTTGAAATTTTCATGATCTTATTACACAGATCTGAGCCAATCAAGCCTTTCTAGATAATTAAAAGACCTGAGGAAATTGTATGTAATTTTTAGTCACATATTGGAAAAGAAGGGCAAAATCTTCACCATTTCCAAGTCCCACCCAGATCCTCAGCCCTAAGTAAGGTAGTTCTGTAAGTGAAGTAGTGAAAATCTTCAGACAAAATAAGGACTGCACGCAGCAGCCGTTACAGCTGTCGGGAGCTGCTGCGGTACGTCTCGTTCCTTTTGCCTCACTGGTGATTTTGCAAACTCCATTATTTCATTTCCCCAAAGAACTCTGCCCATAACGTTCGATTTTATTTCCATTTCAACCGAGCGATTCAAACGCATCGCTTTCGGTACGCAGGCAATTTCAAACACAACCTGAGATAGATTTGCTCCTTAAAATAAACGGACGTTGAAAAACGAACTTCAAGTTCCTCTCAGTGGGGTGATTTTCATGTACCGCTCGAGTCGAGGAGAGGTAACATCTTCCTTTAAAAACAGCCTTTTGGTAAAATCATTCAGTTGGCCAATTCTGCCTGAGAGCACTTAAATCCAGGCAGGAGAAGCCTCGCTAGCAAAGGAGAGTATTGCTGGAACCGCAACCTCCCGTGTGCCTGCAGACAGGAGGGGGCTGCAATTTAGAGGCAGCAAGGTAGCAGAAATCAATGCGATGCGCTGCAAAATACGACAAAATCCTCTGCGTACATCTTGTGCTACCGCAAAAGCTAGTCAAAACTATGCTGCAGCAGCCATTTTCACCACTCGGTGGTTTTACTTAAATATTAATATCCATGTTGCACGCCATCAAGGGTTCAACAGCCCTACCGTTCGCATTTTTTCGCACGTGTCATTACTTTGACGTGCAACTGGAAGCGTGGAAGAGGCTGCAGCTGCAAGCGGAGCGGAGATTCACAGCGACGGAGCAGAGCGCTGGGCCCCGCGCGACAGTCCCCCGGGCACGGCACAGCTATTCGCTTCGCCCACTTTGCCTCCTCGAATGAGACTCTCCAGTAAAGAGACAGAAAGGAGTCATCATGCTGGAAAACTGCAAAAACTAATATTAAAAAGAAAAACAGACGAGTCTGTTTTGCCTGGTTTGACCTATTTGCACGCAGTGGTAGGTGACGTTTTATTACAAATGAGCGAAACACGGATTAACCTTTTAACAGGGTACTACCAAAAAGATGTAAGGCTTTATTTTGGTTAAGAATTATCCCAGCATAAATGGCAAAAACTTCTTTGCAAAACAAATAATCACGGTCTAAGCTTGACTTGAAGAAAGCATCCCACCCCGTAACTTGCCTTTCCAGTCAAGGATGACTGAAGCTGGAGATATCTCAGTCCTGCAGTAAATTATTTTTGTATTTTCCTACAGCAATATCACTTGCTCCACCCTCTGCTCCTTAGGAGTAGCTTCCAACCACACCATAGAGCCACATTAACGTGGCCTGCCTGCTTGATGAGGAATTAGTCCGAGGATTGGTGCACACGAGGCAAAGCATTTAGCCATGGAAAAACCGGCTTGCCAGCGCCGTAGGATGTTGAGTTTAAACCCATTTGAATGGCCCCGCTTCCAATTCAAGAAATTCACACTGCAGAAGTAAAATAGATTTATAAACACGAGCTGCGTAACACCACCACAAATGGTTCTCTTAGTTTAATTACTTTTGTTCCCTGTAAAAGTTTGAATTTTAAAGGACTATTTCAGTATAGGGTGATAGTATATTTCAGTATTTCAGGGTTATATTTCAGTATAGCCTTGAACCTCTACCACACCACCTCTGCCACTCTCTCATTTTGCTCTGTATAATTAATCCCATTCTCTTTTGGTGGCCTGACTATGGAATCTCGCACTTGTTTGTATTGAGCTGCATCCTGCTGAGGCTAAACTTTGCTAACCCTAAGTTATGCCCAGGCAGAAATAATTTACATGAACGCAGACAAGATGCAAGGAGCCACGCAGCAAAACTGTAGCCCACACCCTCAACAGGGGGCCAGATTCATGCCATGAAAAAAAAAAAAAACAACCCAGTTCTGCTGAGATGTATGAATGAAGTTATCACCTACAAATGTAGGTGAAATATTCTTTCCAGTTCACGGGTGTATGAAAGCCTCTGCTGTACTTGCACGTCCAGTTTGGGGCATTGCTGTCCAAAACAAACACAGTTTAAGATGAGGGGAGATCAGAGATCTCGTGAGGAAAAAGAAAAGGTTGAAGGAATGAAGCGTTGAGTCTACAGACTGATCAGGTTCAAAAGCAAAGGTCTAGATGATGCTGACATCCAGCCACCCGTATCTCCTGCGAGCTTCACCAGCAACCAGAGACGACTAAATACTACAATCGCACAAATACGTTGACAAATTCAATACTGTGCAGTTCTNCTCCAGCCCCTCAATGTCTCTCCCATACTGCGGTGCCCAAAACTGAACCCAGCACTCGCGCTGCGGCCTCACCAGTGCTGAGTACAGGCACTGCCCTGCTCCTGCTGGCCACGCTATTGAAAACATCGACTAAAAATCTGAGCCCCAGTGCCTGCAGCACCACTAAAACCAGCACCCACTGCCCACACTCCAGCTTCAGACCAAGGATGGAGCTCTCTGATGCACCACCCTCCTTCAAAAGCCACCCCACCACCCTGCCAGATCCACCTTCCAGCCCTCCTTTGCAACAACACCTCCAGTGTCTCCAGCACAACAGCTTCACCCCATCTTTATCTGCACTTTGCTGTCTCCGTGTTCCACTTCTTCTTGTCTCCTTTTTACGCTTAAGTCACAAGTATCTCCAGATGATGCCGCTCTCATGTCAGACGTGCAGCGCCTCCACACAACAGGCACGTCACCCGTAAAGGGATTTACTCGATATCAGCGCAGGAAACCAAAAATACAACCGCGCTACGCAACTACAATGCGATTCTGAACGATTCCCGGCTGCTTCGAAGGGGAAGGACAGGGGAATTCTTGATCCTTAACCGCAACACCGGATTTCATATCAGTGCTTTCAGAAAGGATTTGAAAGGGAGAAGAAAAAAAAAAAAGAAAAAAAAAGCTGTTTGTAGCATTATAGAACAAGAGAAAACAAACTTCCCTTCATAATCACTTCCGTAACAGAGAACATTCATAAACACTCTGAAGACTGGCAAGATAGGAAGCATTATATAAATTACTATACAGGATTGCCACTAACGAGCACTGCATGAGCATAAATATTATCGAACTGCAAAAACACCCCACGGGCGTACATCATAAAATCCACTTAAAAATCCCCGGAAACGCTCAACTGTAATTTGTTTGTTTACCTGGGATGAGTAAGTGAAGCAACAAATATCACGGGGTTTCATCAGCACCTCATTAAGCTAGTAACTTAATAGCCTTTTGTCTATTTTTCTAACAAAACTTATCGCTAGTATGGATTTTCAGAAACGCCAACACCGACGTGGAAAATACATCACGCAGCACGGCATCGCAAGACCGCAGCCAATTAGAGGCAGACGAAAAACACATCCGCTCCTCCAGCTTATCGACTACGGTCTCGCAGCAGAGCACGGAGCATCCCACGTTGCAGGAAATTAATTTTTGACTTTTTATTTAACATGGAGACAACACCTGCCTTGGGGAAGCATCCGACAGAATTTGACGCCGGCAGCGAGATAAACTGCAAACCGATTTTCACCCTGTTTAAGGCCACCTTAACACCAATGTCTGAAGTTTTTATATTTATTATTAAAGTAGGAATACCTAACTGAACAAGCGATGTGTCATGGCGTTTGTTTACAGCCCCATCGGTGCACGCGCTACTTATGGAAAGAATTAGACCAAGCGCTGACAAAGTTTACAATGTACTAAATCAGTAGAAAGTACATTCAAAATTACACAAAATAACCGCGAGGGATGAGGCTCTTAAGTTAAAGAGGATAAAACAAAAGGGGGCAAAAAAACCTAGAAAAACTGCGCGTTTGGCAGACTGCGTAAAGCATAAGGGTTTGCTTGGCTGCAAACAGAGCCAGCACAATTAAATAATATATTTAACACTAAATCTAGCCTTATATGTCCCTCGTAACCTTCAGCACCCTCCTGTGAAAGACACGACTCCCCACAACACAAGCGGGTGAGCCGCTGGTTTAGAGACTTGCTCACAACCCCACGGTTCAGCGCAGCACCGGGAAAAATGCCCACGAGTCCCAGCTCCCCATTTCTGATAACCAAGAGACACGGGAGAGCAGACAGCAATCCTGAGAGACAGCAACCCCCGCTGAACGGCGTTCAAAACTGCTTCTTTCTAATTTCTATGCCCCTTTCTACACTAACAGTACAAATTAATCCTAAATACCGCTTTTTTGCTTAGTCTCAAGGCCATGCCATTAAACGCTTACACGAAGCTTAGCTTCAAAATAATGGATATTAAAAGAAATAAGTATTTGATGAAGATTTGTTGGTATCAATTCATATACGAACTACATCAATTGCATGGTACCTATCCAAATATAATACACATAATAAGATGTGAAATAAATGTTTTTAAACTATGCTTTGAAGGAGAGGGGAAATAGTCCTCTCCCATCCATAAATACCCAAACAGTTTATTTCGGTCACCGTAGAGTAGCTGTCTTTTTCATTATTTTTTTTAGTTATCCGATTTCATGCATCGAGGCAAAGGAGATTTCCTGTAGGAATTGTAGGATATTTTTATCGTCCAAATAGAGCACTTCGCGTGGTGGCAGGAATCGTGCAGCGCACACCTGGACCTGGCCGAGACCAGCTCTGGCGCAGGGGCTGGCGCTTCTCCAGCGCATCAACCCCTGGTCTTCGTCACAATCCAGACCTCAGATTTTGTACTTCACCCATCAGCTACGTACGCAAAGTCATACAGCCCCAAAAAGGCATCTTCTCTAGATTTAATAAAATCTCCGTGTTTCTGCCATTCTGCTTAAACCTATGCTTTTCCCCAGGAGCGCGGAAGTGTTCTGTTCGGCTTCCTGAGCCCAAGTCCCCGTGATTATCGCCAGCTTCCTTTGCTCCCCTCCGCAACCATAACTTCCCTCCCTACGATCCAGCCCTACCCCTGCTGCAAGATCATTTTGCTCTCCTTCCACCACACCGAGGTACCTGCTTGGAAGACAAGCTTCTCCCTCACAACTTCGGAGGTGAAATTCCTAAATTCCCTTCAAAGCCATCCCACTTGCAACCCATTTTCTCCCCCTGACTCATGGCTAAAGAATAAAGCTTTTGCAAAGGTTGTTCTTGTCCAGTCAGTCCTTTTTTTTTTTTGTTACCATCCCCACAGCTGGACGTCTTCTCACAGTTTTCTAAACACGTTCTCACTCCTGCTTAAAAGATTTGACATCTGTACTGGACTATCCCGGATTTTCCACTGTCTGAAGCAGGGACTGAAGTCATTTGGCAGAGCTCACGTACTCTACAGGTTCACATAAGCTTCTGCTGCTGAGAAATAACATTTAAATATACCTCTGTCCCCCAGCCATGCTTTCACCGACTCTGAGGTGCCACCTAGATAAATCACAAGGGATCAGACCCTCCCTTCAAACGCAGGCGGCAAAAGGACTCGGAGAAAAGAGCTGCTGAAGAGCAATCCCAGCACCAGCCACCTTCCCCCGGCACTGAGGAGGCTCCTCGAGCAGTAACACCTTTGCCTGCTTCCTTACCAGGAAAAAGTAAGGCTGGAAAAACCCCGTCCAGATGCTGCTCTCCAGGGGCTCTGGTGAGCAATCCAGCACACAGCAGAGCCAGCCGAGGAGGGGGACAGGGGGGCCTTGATGGCCTCTTGCATCACGTCACCGTTCAGGGAGACCCACCTTGCTGCCGGCCACCTCCATGGGGCTGCCACCCCCTCACCCTAAAACCTCCCAGCAAATAGCACCCGTTTTTCTCCCTTTCCCTGACAACTCCTCCCGGAACCAGCATCCCCCCCCAACAAAATTCCCTCTCCCCC
>VZTS01010256.1:73534-214897 GCA_013400795.1 Pluvianellus socialis | reverse complement strand
CGCGGGGCCCGGCGAGGCGGCCGCGCTGCTGGGCCCGGGGGTGCCCGGCGGGGGCTCCGCGCACGGCTGTGCTCTCGCTCACGGCAGCGCTGTCACGAAGAAGCGTGCAAAAAAAGTCCTCTGCGCGGAGGAGAAGCAGCAAACAAAGTGAGGTCTGAAATGGCGTAGGCTAAGCACGCTAGGACAGTAACGGCAGCCTTCCCCGCAATGCTGGGCCTACCGACAGCTGCAAAAATCCCTTCGTGAAACCAGTCAAAACTTGGAAAAGACGCGACGCGTTGCTGAGGCTGTGCTTTCTGCTATGGTACGGTTGGGTGTTTGTGTACGCAGCATGGCCCCGGTGCTTCCACAGGCAATGCCCGTACTGGTTTTTAATGACTTGTCCTCCCAGAACCTTACTCTTTTCCAATATTGTAGGCATCACGTACATCTTCTCCTTTAAGTTACACTTAACGCACCACCTAGAATGTATGTACTGCATTAATTCAAAGCTTTTTTTAAAAAAGGACACTTACCCAAGATTCATTGACACGGTTACATACACTGTCCCTTACTCCCATGATTAGTTCTTACTATTACCCTGTTTGGAGACAAATGAACGTGTGAGGTGATAGGAATTCCTGTGAAAACTTACGCTCCTGAACAGACAGTAGATCTTTAAAACAGAAAACAGATCTTCAAATGCTAATCTATCCCGTCCAGCTTCTGATGGTTATGATGATGATTATGACTGTAAATTGAATATCTAAGCTCATTTGTATAAAATGTAGCCATTTTATGAATGCGGCTTTTTTAGGACTGCCCTATCACCGGTTCCATAAAAAGAGAGATGTTGAAATAACAGGCTGACACTTCATGTGGTGGTGGGAAAAGGAAATGCAAGTAACGCTAAAAAGGGAGTTGGTTCCCTGAAGAGGTGTATGTATATATGACAAAGAACAGGCAAGGTATTAAAAGAAAGAAAAGGTGACGAAGATAACAGGAAACAGGATGGGGAAGTGAAAAAAATCACAGAGAAGAGACTTCTGTCAAAAATTTCCCTTTGTGTAGCTCGAAAAAGGTTGTCCACTCATTTTTTTTTTAATGCAAGGTTTGTACGGTTGACTGCAAAACTTTGAATCGCTGTTGTTAAAATTTTCCACAAACGTAACTTTCACCTCACCGCGTATTTTTCTACCAAACTAGTACACTAGAAAAAAGCAGCTGTATTATAAAGGCTTTCGATAAAATTTGATATGCAGATTGTGAATGAAGAATTGCTTTACTTGAAAAGTACATCAGTTACAAAAAGTCTGACAAACGTAGGCAAGCGTACTCATTTAGTGATGCTGAACGTGAACAAAAATTCACCTTTTGTACCATTTGGATTCCTGCTATTTATACTGACCCCCACAGACAAATAAAAAAAGGTTTTTCAGTAATATGAGGATGAAACCTTTTTTTTTTTTTTCACCTGAGTTAACTGCTTAGGGTTTAGATCCCATTCGAGTTTGAAACTTACATATCACAACTTTAAGAAAAAGCAAAGCACCACAACATTTTAAATTAGCTTTCACAGCAATCAAATTGCACCGTGCTGGCAATCTCAGGTTTGGCCTTGAAGCTACCTGTAGTAATGCGCATATAAAAACATGCTACCAATGTCAGTCATTCACACCAAAATAAGATACTGTCCTTTTGTATAATTTCTGAAAAAAAACACCTGAAAGGTCACCGCTGCTATAATAATAATATTTATAATTGGTCATTTTCAGAGCATAGTCTACAAAAAGTGACCACGTTACTATGGCTCAAGGTCTGGTGAATGTATAGAATATCTTATGAAAATGCTACAATAATAACTAACAGTATGCATATGATCCACAAAAATGCAGTGATGAAATTGGTACAACGAGTAAAGCTGAAAATACATAATTTGGTTTGTGTAACAGTTATAGCGGAGTTAGGCATTGACAGCTGTGAAGAAGGTGAGTATTCTTAACAGGTTGTTTCAGAGTCTGTTATATTTGGAGTATTTTTATGTGCAGACAATAAAGGACTATAGTTATAAAATACTGTCTTGGGCATTAACAATACCATCAATTTAAAATTATCTCTTAATACTTATTTGTGTGCGAAGAGGAAGACAAACGTGGTTGCTTAGTAAGAAGTGTTGTTCTCTCACCTTGTGAAAACCTGTATCAAGAAATGCTGCTTTACAAACATTGTTATGAGTAATTTTTTTTTTATATCCTGGGATAATATTATGTCTTTTTGTCCACTTCTCTGCTTTTTTTCTTCTCTGCTTTGCCTTCCCAGCTGCTGGGACATGTACGTTTTTATGAGAAAAAGACGTTGAGAAGAGAGGTGAACCACCCCATATTTTGCAGCCTTAGTTTAAGGAAAAAATGAATCTTAGTTTAGGGAAAATAAGTAGTTTGAGAAAAATATAGTTTAAGAAAAACACTTACTGTCCTTGGGAAGCTTTGCATTTTAAGAAAATGGCCTGTTTTACTCTTTAGCAGTCCTACCCCCGCCCCATTCTGTTTTTGAAGGACACCAGTATTGGGGATGAACATGTTACTCTGTTTTAAGAAACCGTGCTCAAGATCCTCTCATCTGGCACTTCCGGCACCTGCTGCAGAGCCTGCTTTCCACAGCAACAAACTGGGCATAAAACCTGGGCCCTGGCCGCAGAATACTGGGTTTTTTTGGAATGTGGGCAAAAGTGAGAGTCACAGCTGTGGCTGGAGCTGGAAGAGATACTAAGGAAAAAGATGTTTTACTGGTCTCCTTAACCGCTGCGTTTTTCGCACGTGGGTCCAACGTCCCTCAACGTGCATTGGGAAGGGCTGGTTCACGAGGGAGGAAAAAGGCAGCACCGAGCGTCGCCGGAAGCCTGGAGGGTTTTCCTTCCCCAGCGCGTTGTGGATTGTGTCTGTGCGTGCACGGGTGTTCCTGTGTGCTCCACTGTCTCCAAGTGCACAGGGATAATCCCGGCTGCGCCTTCCCCTCGCCTTTGCAGGGAAACTCGGTGGCCGTAGACCAGGATACTCACCAAGGCGAGCGTTGGCCATCGCTGGCGCGCCGTGCCATCTGGGCAGCTGGCCACCAGGAGGCACTCATCCCACACCCCTTCCCCGCTCCCGCCGCCTTGCACTCATTGGGAAGCCCAATGTCAGTTTCAAGGTCAAGACGATCATTAGCGGTGGCCCGAACTGCATCTGTCGCTATGCAGTCAACATTCTGAAACGTAAACCAACAGCCTCCGGTCGCTTCACTTGGTTTCATACCTTATTTTCCCTTAGGTCCTGCTCCCGGGTGATGGTGGCAGGGAAACAATCAAACAGGAGCCCAAGTTCGCTTGGTTGTAGCTGTCAGTTGAAAAAGAAAACACATATGAAATTGTTCTGTAGGAAACTAAAGGGAAATAGATTGAAAATGGGAGTTTGTGTTTAGGATCTTGAAGAGAAATACAGACATCAAAGCACAGGCAGTCTCTGCAGAACGTTTTCCTAGGCTTTTCATGCACCTATTGGAAGTCCTCAGGCTACCAGTCAATGCTGTATGTTTAGAAAAATCTTGGCTCAAATACGCAGTTTTAAGTCAAAAACGGAAGAAATAAATACCCGGCCAAGTCTTTTACTGAGAGTTTTTAATCTTAGGGTTGTTTGGCATCCCTTTCTATAGATGTCAAGGCAGTAAATCAGTGCTCTCAGCATGCTAAAGTTTATGATGCATTTTTGATTAATAACTAGTGTTTATTGTCTGGCATGGGCTGGCTCTGAAGTGTCTAGTTAAGTGAGCAGAGTACTGGAATCACTGGTGTGAGTCAGGTAGATTGCGACATTCACAAACAGCGCGGTGTATTTCTACACAGGTCCTAAATGCTGGATGGGGGGGGGGGTAGGTTTTCTCTACCGCGATTAAAATAAATTAAGGTTTTCCTTTTCTCTGTCTTACTATTGCAGTCTAAAGAACATTAAAGGGGAAACAACAGAAAGTACCCTTTCATGTGAAACAGGAAAATTCTAGCATTTGATGTGGGATCGAATTTGGAGCAAAGGTTGTGGTATTATTTTTAAAAAGTAAATAAAATAGGAATTATAACCACAGCAATAGACATTCATAATGCCTTTCGCAAATATTATCGGATCCTTTAAATGCATGTTTTCGTGGAGAAACAAGGAAATTATTTTGATTTGAAGTGAAACAACAGTGTTATTACAAAATCATCGGTAGACATTAATGAGTATTACTATTATTAATAGTAACAGCTATTTCTAAATAGTAACAAGCTCCAAATTCTGTAACATATTTGCGTAAGTATGTAATATTTTGACTTTTTCATTGGTTTTCATGATTAGTCAAACAAACCAAGCAGTCTATTTAAATGGCAAGGAATGTAAAATGTGCTTTAAGTTTAGGCAGATTCTGCTCAAACCGCGTCATTTCCTGGCCGAGTTTAGCTGAATTAAATTTGTACTAGTCAGTTCTATGTGCTCTGCCGTGACTCTTTTTGAATGCTGTGACTCATTATAGAATTGTGCATGAGTGAAATGAGGTATCTAGTTGGTGCTTGAGCTCTTCGCTGTGAGTGCAACAGCAGGGAACATGGATTTTCCCTTGGGGAGCTTCTCTGAAGCCCGATTGACATATCTTAATTGCATTTATATTCTCTTTTAGGTCAATTTAAATTAATCATTAAGAATTATAAACATTGCCAAGGCTTTTGGCACGTAGTTTAACCACACATTACAAATTACGTCTGATAAAGGAATCTTCCTGTGGATCTTAAGCTAAAGCTTATTCTATTAAAAAAGAAAACCACAAATGAAGATTATTTTCCTGATAACATGCATAAGCAAAACAAAAAAACCAGCGTTTTTGTTGCTTTTACTTCGGTATGCAGATACAGTTAGCACTGCTACTGAAGTCAACAGAAGATGTCTTTATGAGTTTAAACCAAAGTAAATCCTCATTTAAATTCCCAGCAGACCTCTACTAGTTACCTTCATTCTTGTCACTTACCAAAGCGTTTTTCAGCCGTCTTTATTTCTGATAGAGCTACTCACCAGATGATTAAGTTTTTTTGGTAAAACAGTCATTTGTAGAAAATCCCAGAATGTAACTTATCTCCAGTTAATTTGCATAAATAAAAAAACCCTGGAAATGATATAAAGTCAGGTCACGATTTTCAGCATGGTTTTCACGTTAAAAATTCAGAAAAGATGTTGTATTGGCAATGTTATCTATACGAGGCTCTGTAAGCTCAGGACATTTTATTGAAAACGTGCATTGTCCCAAATCTTCCTGAAAATTATGTAGGCTCCAAAATAGCTGTTATCTACGTATTACAGTTGCTGTTCCCTTACATATCTTCACAATTTCACCCTCCTTCTTTGCGGGGAATTGGAGACGTAACAGCAGTCGAGTGCCACTGGTGCAAAGTTCCCATTTCTTCATATCCGATTTCAGGTTTTTTCACGGCAGTTTCCGTCCAGTAGACAGTCGGAATTCTCTGCCTTTCCATCGCTCACTTTTTGTTCTGTTTTTCCTTTCAGGCAAGGACAAACGGTTCCTGCCCAAGTTTTGCTTCGGGGGGCTGCAGAGGCGTTTCGTTCTGAGCGAGCGGTGGAATACTGGCATTTGTGGCTGAGGTAAGCAGGCGACTGAACGTCATGAGGAGGCTGCAAAGGGCTGGAAATCACCTGGGGAAAAGCACCAAATACCTTGGTGGGCTGGGGCTGGGGAGGGACAGAGGGGGATTTGCGTTAGGCTGCTTTGAGCACTCTTTGTTTTGGAAGACACCTTTATATGCTGATGAGGGTTGGCGAATTGGTAGCCAGGGTCGAAGGGATTTGGCTGTGTCAGTGTTGGAAAGCCTGTGTGCTGGCAGCTGTCCGGGATCAGCCGAATTACAGAAAAAAATGCTTAAATGAATCTATGAAATTCTGTAGTTGATGTCGGTTCTCGTCTCTTTGAGAGAAGGACACGGGAGAAAACTTACAACGAAAGGTCTCTAAATGATCTAGTTTGTTTTAAGTGTAGTGAGAAAAAGGATCCTTTTTACGTGATGGCGTAGTATTAAAAATCTAGTTCAATATCCTTATGATGAGGAGTGCCGTGTTCTTGGAAAGCAGAAGACAGTAAAATCAGTTAGAAAAGCAGAAGTGCAAGTGAAAATTAGAAATATCTGCTGTGTTACATGGGCACGCCAAGCCCGTGTTCAATGCATTTCTCTGGATCTGAATTTGTTGGCTTTCCTTGTAGTTTTTAAAAATTTAATTAACATAATTATATTTTCCTTGCTGTGCAAACTGGACCCTTTGTGACTTTAATCTTGATTTAATGTAGATGGAAACTAAAGGTAATACTGAATGAGGAAAAGAGGATTAGCAAGCTTGCTGAAATAAAAATAATTGCTATGGGCTGTATTATATTTATTGTCTGGATATTACAAAAACAGTGTTATTCTGGAAACTGACAGGAAATCGGCACTTGATTGAACGGTCACTAATATAATAAAAGTTATAGAAGTATATATGCAAGACATTCTAAGCATAGCTATAGGAGATACCAACAATCCGTTGAAGAGAAGCACCAAACGTAGGTAGCCTGGAGAGGTGTGAGCAGAGATTGCATGCTCGGTGTGGGTAACAGAAGCAAAGCTGTGCTGCTGGCAGGTCAGAGTACCGAGGAAATTCTGGGCTGAGGTGAAAAGTCAGATTTATGCTGGTCAGGAATAATAAGGGCGAATTTATCCTTAGGATAAAAGTCAGTAGGTGAACTTCGGTTACGACACCTGATGTTTCACACAGAGAACCTGTAGGCTACTTCTGTTTTGCGCAACGCCATTTCTACGCAGGGCATAGAACCTGTTTTTTATTTAGCCTGACTGTGGAAACTCATTGAAATACAGCACCTTCACTGACAACGTATTCAGCTACTTTATTCAAACAGTACTGGCAAAAAAACCCCCCACCAAGCCGTATAATAATTGTTGTTAGCTTGGCAAGTGAGTTTCTGAGTGCACTCCTGTGTGGAAGAGGATAGTGAACTTGTGTCTGTGGAGCAAGACGCTTGCCTGTGTCTTTGCTGAAGTCGTCGTTCCTCTATTTTTAATGCTGAATGGTGTATACTTTTCAAGAAATTCTTCTGGCTTCCCCCAGAAGTCGTTGCAAACAACTGACACGTTACTCGGATGGTAATAGCCATCACCTTTGAGGACCCTTGTAGACTTAAGCAATTTCTCATTTCTCCCTGAAAGCGTTCTGCTTCCGCATTCTGCAGCTATGCAGAATAATATCTTATAAATCTTTGTAATATCTTATAAATGTTTTCAGTTCATCGAGTTTATTACAATACCACACAAAGGCTATTATGCTAATCCCTCAAAGCTGGAACTTTATGTGGAAACTCTTTCAGGTTTCATTTTTTTTTACGCCAAGAAACATAGTTACAAGGGTTAAATCCAGTTTTAAGTTGCAGCAATAGACTTAATGTGACTGTGTACATTTGACTATCTATAGGCATTTATCTGAAGCTTCTAGGCTACTGCCAAGCTTAACTGTCTTCATGCTTAGTGTTTTGAGCATTTCAAAGACCTGATGTCAAAATCCTAAGTTCCATGAGGACTTTAAAAAAATGAGAGGCTTTTGATGTGTCTTGTTTTACTAGTGTTACTTGTTGGGCAATATACTTCCATGCTGAAAATTGGGCGGGCGGCAAAAATCCAGAGTTGCACAAGATGTTTCCATTGCTGTTTTAGTGGATTAGCTTGCATCTGAAGGAAAGCATATGACATAGAGCAGAAGGGTAGAATTATAGCAATCTTTACAGATCCACAGCTTTCAAAACCAATATATAAAATAGGCATCTATTCCAGGAGGTGTATTACATTTTTCAGCTCCTGAGGGAAACTCTTTGTTGTCAGTGATTCAGGACCAGTCTTTGGTGTGCACAAGACAGAAAAAGTGAAAATTCTGGCTTGGAGACTTGGGATTTTGCAAATATCTGCTGCTGTGGTCAAGCGAAGCCGGATGTACCTCTCTCTGGAATCCAGGCTATTCCCGAGACAGACATGCGGCAACGGGACAGCGTGCTGACAGTGGTTCCTGGTAGACACCATCTCCTGGAAGAAAACCATGATGTGTGCAGATGCACTGAAGTCTGTTGAGTGGTGGCCGGTGCAGGAAGGACTTTGTTGCGGCTGTGGAGAGGGAGCAGGAATTTCAGATCACCTGTGAATGGCAGGAAGGGAATGTGGCGGGGGGGAGTTTCCCAGAATTGCTCCTGTACTGCCAATGATTTATGTTGCATGGACAGCCTGAAGTAGGCAACAGCCTTTGGACTTTTTGCCATATGTCTGCACATTATCCATAGGAGACTCTTGTAAGCGCCTAATATTTACAGCGTTTTTTGCTATGACTTCACTACAAGGTCTGTGATTAACCACCTTGCTTTGGTTTCCAGCCGGTTTGCCGCAGTCGGGCAGTGGACTGTGTCTGTGCAATCCTGAGGCATTAACACACAGGAGATTAAACGTGGGTCACTTGGTACAGTGGCTTTTCCGTATAAATATCTTCATGTGGCATTGCTCTAAATAGAATGCACTTCCTTCCCCGGTCTGTTCTCCAGCCTCTCTCCCAGGAGAGCCTTATTTATCACTCTAACCTGAAGGGCTGGATTTTGGGGCTTTCTGTCCCTCGCGGGATAAACCAAGAGGACACTCACGCCTCTGGCATGCCCTGTGGAGCCCCTGCCGTAGTAAATCCATGTGGAAAAACTGAGCTGTATGACACCCCAAATACTTTCAAGCAAACCACTCAAGGGCAAACCAACTGAGAAATAAGTAATCAGCAGGATGCGCAGAGAGTCGGAGCATACATTTTATTTCGTAATTGTTTCTGTATTGCTGTGCTTGTCATAACCACATCACACCGTGCATGAACATTCCAGGAGTCCGTGAAGGTGGTGACGATGCAGCTGGCGCTGCTCAGGTAGAGCAACGGTGCCTCTTCTGCTTTATTAGGTCCGCTTAAGCCAGGGTGTGTGCACTTGGCCTTGGCGTGACAGCTATGTCTGCTGAACATTTTGTGCATGAATCCGTGCGCTTCGTAGCAGAAATACAGGACAGGATAGGGAACTGACTGTGTTAACATGATTAAAAAGTCCTCTGATTATGTTTCTGTGCAAGGATGTTCACATATTAGTAAGATGAGGAAGGAGGTTCTTCCTTTCTACTGCGGAAGTGCTTCCACGGGCGCAGGTGCTGTCAGAAGGGTAAGTCCTCAGCAGCTCGTCGCTTGTACGTTCTCTCACGCCAGTGTCAGTCAGATGTGCTGCGTTTGGAGTGAGGACAGGAGGGTTTTGAATGAACTGTGAAGTAATTCTGCCGCCTGTTCAGCCTGAGGAACTTTCCTTAATGCTCATCCAGCCCTGATTTTACCTCTGAAGTAGGTTCAGAATGCAGAGGGCTTGTTAAATTTTCAAGAGGGTTTGTCACTTCAGCTCAGGTTTGACGTGACATGCCTATATATTAGCTCTCACGTGATTCTTGGGACTTTGGAAAGAACTGATGGATGCTCAGCTCAGTGTTATTCACAGAACCCAGTTTTGTGCTCTAGGACTGTACTTCCCTCTTCACCTCGGTGGTGTGGGTGCAGGTGGAGCACAAAGGGTAATAAAGCTGTGGTTCTCAATATATTTAGTCATGGGCTTAGTCTAAATAATGAAGGCAGCCAGTAATCTGACGGTGTTATTATTAGATGCCATTTAATAGACAGCTGATGTTGAAATAAACGAACTGTACAGTGCTATTGACATAACCCCTGCCTGTGTATGAAGAAAGATTTGTGAGATAGATAGATAAATAAATAAGTAAATAAATAAATAAAACTTATGCCAGGATACTTTGTTGCTGCCGCAAACTTGTAAAGTCTGAATGTCAAGGATAAAGATGGTTGTTGAGGCAAAAATTAGCAACATAATTCATGGTAGCATATTCTTTTTTCTAAGTTTGAGTCTTGGTGTGAGGTGGAAAGTAGAATTTTGGATTTTTTTTTTAATTATTATAAGGGCTGTTGACAAATTATTTGCCCGTATTTGGCTGTAAGTAGTTACGTGAATCTTTTATTGTGCTCTCTGTGGTTACTGGCTTGTGTGGGTGGGAATAATCCATTAAACACAGCAGGGAATTTGCTGCGGAGACTGGCTGAACTCCTTAAAGACCGCTCCTGCCTTACAGGGAAAGTGTTATCTGTACTATTAAGGTCAACCGCGTGATTTGGTGCCATTTATGGGCTTAAATTTCAAGGGCTGGGGTTTTCAGAATTGAGGCCCAACGATACTAAGAAATACGAACTGTAATGGTAAATGTGGGGCGAGGTTGTACGTTGGGGTAGATTAACTGAACTCAGTGGCGTTCCCATTCACAAAGGTCAGTGAGTTTGCATAAAAAAATAATGAACAGACACATTTACATGGGTGAGTGTTCTCTGTGTGATTTAAAAATATTACTTTTGGAGAGAACGGTTTAGTATATGAGCCATTTATATTTAATCCCTTCTGAGAATGAATTAGAAACTCTCTGAAATTACTGACGTAATTTACGCAGTATGACCACAGTGGGTATTTCCAAAAAACACGGGTATCAATCACCTAAACACTGTTCAGCTCCATCCAGCTATGCTATAACCGGGTGCACTTTTCTTAAAATTCCAATAATCGTTTGTTTCTTAATATTCCAATACTCATTTGTTTCGTTATCCATGACCTTGACCGTGAACATCTCTTCTCTGTTCAGTTGCACGTGTATGACACAGGTTTAAACCATTAACATGCAACAGCAAACTTGGGCTTACTTGGAGTAGATCCCTTGCGGATCTGCGTTCTTCCGTGTGGCTTCTCGCAGTGCAGCTTCCCAGGGGAGCCTTTTAGTGGGATGCAAGCAAGGCAATGTTGGCAGCATCGCGCTCCAGTGAATCCCTTCAGCAAAGATGCAACTTGCCCTGACAACACAGGGTTCCTTGTCTCGGTTCCCAGTGTAAAATAAGCTGTCCTGGGAGAAAGAATGCTTTTTTTAAACATCTGCTTTCACATCACAATTTGAATTAACATAGCTATGTTCCTAAATGACTTATCATTTTTTGACTGTTCTGAATATAGCTTAAACTTAATGTTTGCTTATATGGGAAAAAAAGTCTTTTCCCCGTTCTTACGCTGTTAAAACCGTAACATTTTTATGCCACTCTTTAACAGGTGTTTTAGCAGTATAAAGGAAATCAGTCTGAATTGGCTGTTTCAGCTGACATGAACGTCAGGCAAAGGGTTTTAGACAGCTGTAAAGCTAAGAATAATATGGGTATGATTTATTCTGCTCTATATGAACTTAGAAAGGAAATACATTCTTAGTTTCTGAAACCACGAGGTATGTACAATCTGACTTTCTTTTCCTAAATTTGAAGCGTACATGCTGTGTCAGTACATCGGACTTGTGCCTCGTATGGCGTGTCCCCAGTCTTGTTCTCGGCCATGTCTTTGGTGCATGTGGTGCCCTGGTCCCCTCTGGGAGGGGATAAAAGAATTGGTTTTATTTGTTGTTTGCCCTTGAGTTCTAAAAATATATTTCCAGGTTTTGAATTTCCCTGCAGGTGCTTGGGCAGAAGATGATAACTATTTTTTGGTTACCACCAAATGCTACTCATATCTCAAATTCATAACCTGTGAGCTCCCTTAGCCACATAGATTCTCCTGGCTTTCAGTCTGACTCAGGCACTGACGCGCTTACAGCACTTCTGAAAACGGTGGGAAATGTGGATCTCAGATCGCAGCAATTCCTCATCTTCGTTACCAAGGGAATCTAAGAGGGGGAAGGGAGGCCATACTCCTACATTTGGATAAAACTGTCATTAAAAAGATGTGACTAAAGCTTTCCCTACATAAAAATCTTCCGGAATGAGCATGGGGACAATTTAATCTCAAAAATAATTTGTCTAAGAGCACTCCCCCAAAAAAGTAGAATTTAAGGAGAGATGACTGTCAACTTTGATCATAATGTGCTACCCAGTTCCTGCCCAGTAGTGGGTTTAAGGTCTATAATGCCTTCCCACCGTTGCAATATACTATTATTCATGTGCCATGAAAGGAAAATGTTGCTAATGGTTAAGAGATGATGACTAGTAAATAGGGTGTGCCTTTGGAAAAACCCCGAAATGAAAAATTGCTATTGCAGAGCAGCAGAGCGAGCTGGTGTTTTCCGCAGTTCAGTAAGCTCTCGGCAGCGAATACTCCGGAGTTCATCCGCGGGACAAGTGCTGAGACACACGGCAGCCGGGGGGCAGGAGCATCTGCAGGCTACGTTCACCTGCAGCGTAATTCTGGTGGCTGCAGTGGAGCGACTTCTGGGTTGAAGTTTTCTGTTTACTAGCAGTGTAAATATGAAGCTTGAGCCTATTTTCCAATGTTGGCGGTGTAACTTTTCACACCTTGTGACTGAGATACGTCGTGTCAGGTGGGGCGGTTCAGAAAGTCATTGGAAGAGCAGACAATTCAGATCATGGGAAAAATCCTATGAGATTTAAGGAACCTTTGCCATAGCGTGCTTACTGAAGAAGAGCTCTAGGGAAGTCTTTCTCCGTAGCACCAAAGACCCACCCTTTAGTGACCCAGCTTTCCTTCGCACAGTCTGCAAACGGGCTGATAATGTAGAAAAGATTGTTTCAAGCGGCAAAGGCCTGTTGCTATTTTGTAGGGAAAAGAAGGCTAAGCTGCAGTTCTGGCACGGAACAAAAAGGGCAAGACTTTGCTGTAGCGCAACCTAGATGCAATCCTTCTGCTAGAAAACCTTGTTTGGCAAACAGAGTAGGAATAAAAACAAACGAGAACAGGCGTTTGGTAGAAATGTACATCTTGTTATGTGCTCTATTGTATTTCTCAGTAAGAACTGGTTTGACCATTCCTCCCTGCTGGACGGTATGAAAAAATACAAGGCCAGAGTTTTGTCTTCCATTTAGGCTGAAAGAATTGGTAAAGAGCACATTCGTCTATAAAATTTTCTAATCGTGTTCCCACAATGTCCTTTTTTGCTGACAAGGGAAGATTTTTGCGTCTGTAGGAGAGATTCCTGTATGCGGAAACTTTCTGCGGGAGGACAATTCTTCGGCATTGCGTGGCTTTAGAAGGGAGGAGACCTTGGTCACAGTTCTGGAATATTTATGACTTCAGTTTCCCCATCGTTAAGGTGGGGGCGATGTAGGTCATCACCTCCTGTATAACAGAGGCTCAGTTCCTCGCTGGAGAGGGCTCTAAAGTTAAGAAGAGTATTTTTTTGCTTTTGCACATCCCCATGGAACTCTGTCGTCATTAAATAACATGGGTATTTTCAATATATAAGGAAATATAAAAATGGCCTGATGAAGGCTTTGTGGTCCGTATACTTACTACTCCCACATAACGTAGTTGGTCTAATAAAGGTATTATCATTACCAATAAGCAATAAAGATATTATCATTACCAAGCAACCTTGTCTTGCTGGCCGATGGACATTTGCTCCCTTATGGCTTAGAATGAAGCACTGAACAGAAGTGGCTGTTTTCAAACCCTAAGCACTGGTACTCAAAATAACAAAACGGCTAAAAAAAATTTACATTTCTGATTTTGACTCTGCATAGGACTGAAGAATTACTTGGATAGTCATCATTTTAATTTAATACTGCAAGTGGGCTGTATTCATTTAGCGTCCCACAAGCCTCATAGGTGGGTTTTTCCTGGCAGTGAATGAGTATTTCCCACATAATTTCCTCCATCTGGCATCAGAATGGCACGTTTCCTTCTGACATATGATGACACGGGTAATAAGTTAGAGTGCCAAAATTAAGGCTGTAATGAGTCAGGCCAGTGCAGACGGGAGCAGGAAGATTCCACGCCCTTCAAGGAATCTTTACTATTTCATTATTTTCAAGATTTCCTTTTTGTTTCCTCATCCTTCTTTCTCTTCCTTTTGGTCTGGACTTGTCCAACTGCTTTCCCCTTTGGATCAATTTTTCTCATTAATCAGCTGTTCTAAGAAACTGTTCAAATCAGCTCTTTCTGCGGAACCTGCGTTATCTGTGCTGGGACGTAGCATGTAGGTGGGAAGTAGGGCACCCTAGAATTAAAGGCCTCATGTGGAAGGAGGTAAGAAGGCTACAATTAATTTGTTGGAGTTTGGATCTAAAGACTTACGCAAAGGGTTTTAATGTAGAATTACTGGTGCTTTCATTCTCGTTAACTGGATCCGTTTCAGAACGCTGACCCGATTCCTTTGCAGGTAACTCACCACCTTTGCAGGGAGCACACGGCCTTTTGCATGCAGAAGTCTTCTAATCACCACTTGCTCCTGTTTTTCACAGAACAATGTCTCCTGTAATTCGCTCATAAAGCAGCTCACCTTATTAAAACCTCAAGGTATCCAAAGACGGCGCAGAGTGCAACGCCACCAAGAATGCAGCATCGCCACCAAGAATGCAGCATCCTGAATATGGCTTGACAAGGCACGTTTCAGCTGGTCCGGTCTGAATGTAATCTCGCCCTGGTGCTGTGTTCTCACTGGCCTGCTCCCGCAGCGATGCTCAGCGCGGTGGCCACACTTAGGAAAACTTGGCATTAGGAGCAAGAAGAATGCTGGGACAAGAAGTGCAGAATTCTGACTCCGCGGCTGCCTCCCTGTAAAAAATCGTGGCAGTACATGAATGACGCTCTATTTCCGGCTCCTAAACAGCCCTGTTGGCAGTGTGGTATAATGTATGTTTTTATTTTGGTACCATTTAGTGTCTGTGTTAGCAAACGTCTGAGGAGCTGTGGCTGTTTTTCTGTTCACCACACTAATTTACTCAGCACCAATATTATCTCATAACTTGGCCTTGTGTTTTGGTGGTTTCAGCTCAGTGACAACATTATTGCATTACTCTGCATGTGACGATGGAAAAGATGCCCTGGGATGGTGACTGTCTGAATGTAGACAGTATGTTTCCTATTTATCGTTGTTTTTTTATAACCCTGGATCAAGAAGATGCTTCATGAGAAGTTAAAGTTGAGCTGATACTCATGTCAAGATGGGCAAAGCTTCCCAGGAAAGATTGAATATAGCACTGCTGAGCCATGTTGGAATTCATAAGGATAAGCAATGTTTTATTGGGATTGCCAGTTGATCACTTAGGGAAATCACAGCGATGCTGCCACTGCAAGCACAACGTAACTGCCAGGAGGAAAGCCCTCTTCGCTAACTCCCAGGAACAGAGAGCAAAGCAACAGGTCATCAAGCGCTGGTCCTCACTCACTGATAAATTGTCACTAATAAATGCATGTGTTAATCAGAAAATCATATTAAATTGGGTGGTGGTTCCAGGAACAGGGAAACCCAATTCAAATCAGTGGAAGTTTCTGAAATGGTGTGTTTTCCGTCGTTTACCAGACATGACTAATTCAAGCAGAATTTATGCACCAGTTCTAACACGGTTCTGGTATGCAGTAATGGTGTAATTTAAGACTATAGTTATTCTTCCTCGTCATGCTATGAAGTTTCTATGGAAATTACAGTTTCATCTTCTTCATGCTGACATTGCTATTGTATGGTCAGTCTAGGATACGAAATCAGCAGCGGGAGGACTGGGAGACTGACTCGGCATACTTTGTGGAACAACCTGCTCTGTTTTATTGCCTCCTTCTTTTGTTTGGTGTTTAGGGGAGGTTTCTTCAGCTGCTCACAACACGCAAGCCAGCAGAGGCCTTGTTTTGTGTCCTGGACATGCCGTGACATTTCAGGGCCTTAGGACCAGAGAGCAAAACAGCTGCGTCGCGTCTCATTACAGGTTCACCTGCAACGGTGTCTTGGTACTCATAGTCACCCATAAAGAATGCTTGGGAAAGAGTCCGGAAAACATATCAAGGTCCTTTAAACTATTACTTTTCCTCTGTATTTTTCCAGACGCCAGGATTTTGAAGTTAAGGAACTCCTTGAGCCAAAGAGAGCATCTCTGTGTTGAGCAGGCTTTACAGGATTTTCCCTCAGTAATTTGTCTATTCACTGTCTGAACCCCCAAAAGATTTAATGTTCAAATCCAGGTGTAACAGAGACACCTACAGCTTAACTCTTTGTTGTAAGAAGAACGCAGTCCTTAAGGTTCTGATGAACTTGCCACCTGTTAACCCATTCTTTGTCCTGTTTTTCTTTGCGATTGGAATCAGTGACCGATCATTCCTTGTTCTTACGCATATCATTTACAGCATTACAGAATTTTGTCACGTTCCCGCTGTCATTTCTTTTCCAGGCTGACAAGACCTATTCTCCTTACTTGTTTCTCATCCTGTAACTTTTATTATCCTTGTTGTTTTCCTCTGAACTTTATCTCATTCTACTGTACAGATGTCTTCCCCTCCTCCCATAGTTAGCTGGATCGCCTCCCATGTCCTTTGAAAACTGGATACTTCAAAACTATTTGCATGGTTCAGCTTGTGCCTTTTCTCATTTGCAGTAAGATACCTGCCTGATGACTAAAGGGCTGTCACTGCTGCCCCTGCTGAAATCCACTCTTATGTCTGGACGACCGTCTGCCGTGCAAATACACCGCCATGCAAGCAACCGTAAGGAGCTGGTTTTTTAAAATCAGCTACCGTGATTGCGTGACAAGCTCAATATTTTACCTAAACGGTTATTATTTGTGTTTGAGATAGATTAGCTTGAATCAAAGAAGAGAAGAACCAGGAGTGATTGGAAGACCAAAGTATTTATGTTCTGCAAAGAGATAAAAGGGGTTTACACTGTCGAAAAGGACTATAGGGGCTTTTTACAGCTACATTATTGGGGAAGGAAGGGAAGACCTACCGATGCAGAGGAACTGCAGTGGAAAACCATTGAGAGAGATTTATTAATTCCGGGCAAAGGTAGATTGGAAGTTAGAATAACTTTTTCAGTATTTGAGGAGTAGTGTTTCTGCGAGAATTTTTGCTATGGCAGATGTGAGGGCAGGAGCCTCAAATCTTTTTAAAGATGATGCCCCCGGGAGGAGCACTGGCACTGGCTAACCGGTGCGGGTTTGTTTCCTAGAGGCTTGGAAGGAGATCCATTTGCTGTGTCTCTGCGGTGTGTTTACGCTGTATTAATCCTCTGCGTCACTGCAGTCACTGGCTATCTGCAGAGACAAAAATCTGAACCTAAGATAGCAATTTTGGGTTCAGCATAGAGAGCAAAACTGACATTTATCAGACATTTTTCGTTATCAACTCCTACTGCAATAAGCATATGCGCTCCCAGTACCGGCTTGGTATGGCAAGTTGGTATGCGCTCTTGGCAAAATAAACTGATCAAAAAAGCTGCCTTATTTCAACTCAAGGTGAAAGAAATATTCTTTTAGTCCAAACACTGATAAAAAGATCAACAGTTTTGTTTCTAATTAATTGTCTAGATCTGCATCTTTTTCAATATGCTTGGAAGGAAATTCTTCTTGCAGAAAATACTATTTCACTTTCCTGTAAGTGTAAGGTCTTAGTAGCAAATGTGGTTTGCTTTGGTTTTGTTTAGTTTGTTCTTTCATTTATTCAGTAGTCAGGTAGTCCTTAAATAGCCTCTCCTGCTACGCAGCTGAGACATCCTCTCTCAAATGTGTTCGGAGACCTGTTAGTGTTCAGCGATGACGTCGTGATCCCTTGCATAAATAAGAACCAAAAATGCACCTCTGTTCAGATGGGGATCGAGCACTTTTAATTTTGAAAACAAGATAGTATTCAAATACGTTGTTCAAAGGGAAAAGGAAATGTGTTTTAGCAAAGCAGTCATTACTGAAAATAAATTTGAAATCTAGTTTATTTCCGTGTAACAACAGACATGGCAATTCAGAATACTACTCACAGTCTTGTTATACTTCTTGTAAATTTTTATTTACTTTTCAGCCCCTGGTGCACTAGGAATAAACCCTAACGATGGTTCGCAGGTGGTAAAACTCTGAGCATGTTTGAAAACATTAAGGATATTTCACAGGCATTTGCTTCACATTTCATTTAAGAAAAGTCAAATCAATGGCTTCTAAAAACCTTGTTTTGTGGATGAGTCCTTGTGACATTGATGGCTCGGTGCCAAAACCAGGATTACTATGACTCTGCTGTTTGAAGGCTAGAGGTATATTTCATATGCATGAGACCAAAAAAACCAGTTTTTAAACACTGAAACCTTACAGCATTTGCATCACTTAATCGACCAGGTTGCCTCTAAGCAAGTTTTCTATTGATATCACGGAATTCCTTTTTTCCCTTTCTTTTCATAGAGTCATAGAATGGGTTTGGGTTGGAAGTGACCTTGAAGCTCGTCTAGTTCCGGCCCCCCCTGCCATAGGCAAGGACACCTCTCACTAGACCAGGTTGCTCGAAGCCCCATCCAACCTGGCCCTCCTTATTAATTTTTTTCTTCTTTTGTTGAGAATCTGCTTTGGTTAATATTTCTTTCTTTGAAAACCCTCTTAAACTGGACAAAACTACTCCATAGTCCTTCAGAACGAAGCTTAGAGATGATTTGGTCAGTGAACGCCGAGTCGGAGGCGTGCAGGTGTTCCCAGCTGAGCAATGCAAGGCGAAGGTTTGGTCAGGATATTGCTTTAATAAAATGCCTCTGCAGTTACGCACTGTGTAGAGTTTTGCCATAGGGTATGACAGTGTGGAAGTGCTGCGACAGCCGATTGCGCCCAGCAGTTCCCTTTTGCAGGTGAGCATTCTGCGCACGGCGAGCAGTGAGGACGGAGACAGCTAGAGTGACGGTGGGAATACCCTCACCCTGGAGACACTAAAAGGCTAATGACTTTTCCGTGCAGCTTTCTCTTGCTTGCAGAGCGGCCTCTGTTTCCTTTACTGACGCCGTTTCTTGGATGAACTGTAATACAGATATTGGAATGAGTTATAGCAGGTGCAAAACAGTGAGATTAGTTTACAAACATTGAAACCGGACAAAAACAGATTCACTTTTAGAGGAAAATAAAGGAATTATTTTCTTTTTTGTTTCCTTTTAGTTCAGTCTTTGTTTAATTTGCACTAGGGGGAAGTGCTTGAAAGTATCCTAGTGTAAGTTTGCCTGGATAGCTGTTGTGTGTAATTTGTCTCTGTGGAGATGCACCCACCCACAGGCGCCAGAGAAGCTTGGTCTAACGACCACCCTGTCTCTTGGGCAGAGCCCTCGGCGCGGGGCAGAGCTACACAACACCTCCGTGTTGCTTCCAGTTCGGCTCCTCCACAAAGCCCAAACAGTGCAGTGTGGAGCTGAGCGCAACCCTGAGGAACCCTGGGTCAATAGACTTCTTTGAAAAGTATGACACGCAACTGGTTGTTCCTTTGTTTGTTTGTTTTAAATTACTGAGATGTGTCAGGTCGGTCTTGTTCCTGCCTTGTTCCAAGATCGACTAAATCTAGTCCTCCCGTCTCCCTGGCCCTGTACTACCCAAATGGGGCTCAGAGAAGAGCGCTGACGCTTGCACACACGTTGGTGTTTCTACTGGAGAAAATATGCCCTTTGGTGGAATAACGCCAGTTACTAGGTAATCCCGGCAGTTACCTTTGTAGGATCTTGTTAATTACCATCTTCACCCATTTGGCCTGGGGATCCAAACAGATTTGCTGGCTGTTCTTCAGTGTTGCTCTGCAGTGGAATGAACATTGCACTTGAGTTAATACCGGCACCCGAGGAGGCCAGGGGAGGATGCAGACAAGGCTGAGGATTGTAAGCTTAAGGGCATCCAACTCTTCCACATCCGTCAGCTGTAACTTCTCTTGCCTGCTGACTTTACTTACATGATTTCCACAGCGTTGCAGTGCGGGCCCTTAGGAATGATTTCGACGTTGGCCAGGTGCTTTGGCAGCATTAATCCTGTGACAGTCTGGATGCAGTGACACCGCAGCTCCGCTGCCAGCATCGTCTCTGTGACGAAGGGAAAGGGAAGCTTATAATGTCTGCAACTGAACCAAACTAACAATGAAAATACTAATTAGAGAAAGCAGAAGGGATAAAAACCTCATGCCTCAAGGTATAAATAGGGTTTAAGGTAGTGCTTTCACCGAGCAAGAACAGGGCGTTTGAGACCTGCAGACTTTATACAGGTAACAATTTATAAGTTCCCATTACTGCCACAATTATTTTGGCATCCCAGAACATCAAGTGCAACGGAAGGCTACTGGAAATGCGGCCCTCCTATCTTACAAGTGGAAGAAGAAGCAGCCCGGAGAGGCAGATGGCTACTCCCCATGAAAAAGCCATGAAAATATTCAGCATGGCAGCTTAATCAAGAAGCTAGAAAAGGTGTGGGGGCCTCTGAGGAAGCAACTCTGGGTAAGTGCTAGGAGCAAGAAACCCAACGAACTTTGGGATGGAGTTTGATTAAATTATGCCACACATTGTACAGCACCCAAGTCCGTGGACTGAATTTGCAGTTGCCCGACAGTCCTTCCAGAGCCATGCTGCCCTAGTGAAGCAAAAAAAGACATGCTATCCCAGCTTTACGTATTGAGCACAGAGGACCAGAGCGGTGACAGAATCCCCGTTCTGCTCTCTTCTGGCTCAGGAGAGACTGCAGATGTGTGTCAACCCAACGTGAAGCCAGGGTGCAGTAGAAGCAAGCATCCACACGGTGCTGAGGCTTGGAAGCTTTCCAGACCCCTAAACTTGGCACACTTTCTGCCCACAAAATACTTTTTGGACTTTCCCAGCAGAGTTTGTTTATTTTCACCCTCCTGCTTCTCAGGGAAGAGCTCTAAAAGATGGCTGTTGAATAGAAATAGATTGACTCCAACTCAGATGAAGATTTCAAGCTTTCCCTCTCAAGGCCTGTTATGATAAAAGCAGCATGAAAAGTGATAAAAATGCAATATGCCACACAGTTATTACAGGCTATCACCTCTCAGGCCCTGGCTGTAATCTCGTTTTTCTCAGAATATTTAAGGGACAAGTTCGCCAATGTCACTGAATCCCCACTAGCAGAAGAATAATAGGATACAAGAAATAGGCCCACTCTGACAGTCCATAAATAGGTTCTTCTTGACCTGCTACCTCAAAGACAGTGTGAGTATGGAAATCTACGCACCCTGAAAACATGCTGTGTAGCTAAACCATATTGCAGAAGAATTGTAATGCAAAGACAAATAAATTGATTTTTCTTACCAGGAAAGTTGCCCATAAAAGAGAGAATCAGGAGGGAGATTACAGTCTTGTTATCCATGACTGCTCTCTCTGCCTTCTAATGGTGAACTGAAAACAAACTCCGCTGTGTCTCCAGACCCACATGGGACTGCTGACACTGTTATTCTCCGGGATTTGCTTCACATGTACATCCAGACAGAATTACTCTCGTCCCAGCTTTTGGCCACAACCAGAACGAGTAGCAGGAAAATCCGAGATGAAACAGCTTGTGCTAGCACACCTGCAACTCAGCAGTAAGGTGGAGCCGCTCTATTTGCTGTGATTCCTTCTGAATTCTAAGAAATCAGTAAAATACCAAGAGAGAATAACGTGCTGGTTTAAGTAGTGAGAGAGGTATTAAGCTTCGTTGGTTGTCATCATTTATAGCTCAGTACTTGCTTAATTTTCTCGCAGTGCTGAGATCCAAGACAATCAACTTAATAATGGAACATTAGCAAAAAATGTAGGCAGTGGTGTTATTTGGATAGGATGAGGAAGTCAGAGCATTATCGCATTACGATAATGATCTTTAAGAATCTCTCATATATACTTATCCACTATCGCATATAATGCCCAGCAAATTCATGGGCTGGAATGGACCAGGGATTCTTCCTGCGCCGGAGGACACGCTTGTTTGTAGGAAAAGAGACTTTAGCTGTGTGGATGAGACATGCCATGCCACGTGCTCCGATGTCCAGAAAACAGCTCCTGACCTCTTGCATTTCGTACTGTATCGTAATAAAAATAAAAAAAAGATTTTTAGAAGGTTTGAGTTTTCAACACCTCTGAGTATTAGGCGGTGCTTTAGAAAGCACTTAAAGCATGAATGTTCTCATTCCAGCTCCCATTCCTTTAAAAGAGTGCTAGTAATACGTGGGCCACGATTTTGTTTAATGAGGATTTGAGTTACTTGTTGCAACACCACACACACAAAAAACCCCAGCTGTGGAAATGCTGGGAACGGCCACCATCTCCTCATGCTCCCTTCGGTGCCCTTACCCCACTTTGGTTTTACCCTGTCCTTCTCAAGGACAATTTAATTGCTTCCTGCAAGTCCCTTCAGATTTGTAAGCACTAAGAGATTGCCTCCTACTGTGCTCTTGCGTTTAACCCTATGGAACACATCTGGTTTTTCAGATCTCTTCCTCCCTCTTCTTTCTTGGCGTCTCTCCTGAGAGGAGGATTTGGATCTGTACTAAAAAGAGGCTTGCATTTGCCACACCGCCGGTCACCGTCTGCTGGCCTGTGACCAGACACGCACACTGCGCCCTGCTTCCTATCCCCATCCAGCCCTGCCGTCTCCTGTAGTGAACTGCCCGTGAGTTTCATATACCTAAAATACTGTATTCAGAAAGGATTCCTGAAACTGAGGCACTGAATTCCAGCCAGTCGATGATACAGAACCGTTTTGTGTTGTTATGCAAGTGAGCGAACGCTCACAAACTGAACAGGTATTTGTGAGTTTGTGTGTGCACTTTCAGATTGTGAAATTGATCCTGTCATGAAATGACTAAGCTGTTGATAATTTTAGAAAATGGCTGGGAAAATAGGTTAAAATGTTAAGAAGTACCTAATTACAATATTTTTTATTATTAACTCGGAAGTAAAAGTACCAATGTTTGTTCTAAAGTATGTATTTACAAAAGCATTTGCTTTCAAAACCAGTAAAGCTTGCAACTCCACAGTTCTAAGATTATTTTGCTGACTGAGGTTATTTCATGCAGCAATGGAAAACTTTAGGGGTTTTGTGAGGTGAACAGTTCACAGTACAAAAGTGTCATTGGCTGCTGCAAGGACTGGGATAAAAGGATTTTCTGTCTGTATCTGAGAAGTTGCTAACATTTCCTGCAAAGTAACCTTTCAGCTGTGGTCCATGTGTTAATTTGCGTAGAGTTTGACTTCATTCCTTCGTAAATAACTTGTAGGCACGTGTTTTTGCATTCTCAGCAGGTGTCAGCTGCGGGGCTGCTCTGCTGTATCTGAGCACTTCTGTGACATTGCAATACTTGCATTTTTGTAATCGGTGGAGGGGCCTGCGCCTCCTGGTCACATATCCGCAGTGCAAGGGGTGTGTTATCACCACTTGAAAATTTGTAATCTCAAGCTTGTCCTTGAAGGAGAACAACTAGGGTGCAAGGCAAGACATAAATTCTGGGACTGGGAAGGGACTTGCGCTCTGAGAGCAGCGGAGGAGTATCCTGTGGAATTCCTCAATGACCTGGAAGAACCTCTGCAAAACCAGCGAGGTTGGGCTCCAGGCATGTGGTGACAAACGGCATCAGCGGGATGGTCAGGAGGGTGGACTTGTGGTTTCAGCATAGTAACGAGGTCCGCTGGCCATGGGAACTGCACGGGGCCTGTCTTGGAAAGAAGCATCTCTTCCTGTGGTAGGGTTAGGGCGATTGAAAGAGCTGATGGTAAAGGGAGGAGGGGAGGAGGGAGAAGCCAAGTGCAACTCCGGTTCTGCAGCCCAACACGGTGTGACTAGAGGTGAGACAGAAGAGGGCTGAGGTCATTTGTCATTGGGCTTCCTTTTAGGGAACTTTTTGCTCTGCTTGGGGAAGTGGGAAATCCAGTAGAGTTGCTTCAGCATCTGGATGAACCTCATCAGAAACTGCCTAGAGCGGTGAGGTCTCATTGTGTGGCGGTGCAAGAGGGGACGCCGTTTTCGCGCGTGTCTGCAGCAGAGCTGGCAGCACCTGTGGGAAGCAGCGAGTTGGCTAGCGCAGGTCCAGCTGTGGGGCTTTGGGAGCCAGATGTGTTGCGTATGCCTGGGTCTGGAAATCACCTCCTTGAATTCCTCCAGGGTGTTTTGAACCAGGAGGTGCTAGTACATTAGAATGCCAAAAAAAAAAGGCAGTCAGGCTCTTGTTTTTCTCTGTCGAGTATTGGCTAAAATGCCGTTTATTAGAGCTATCGCTCTGTAAGAGATGAGGATAGCAAAGACAGCTTCTGTCCCTTCAGATGCTGGTGAGTTGTGTGGTATCGAACAGGGCTCCAGCCAGGGCACAGCTTTCTGTGCGGACCCTGACTGCAGAGCCATTTGAGCTCTTTCAGGGTTTTCTAAAAAGAAAACGCCTCTGTTTATCATTTCTACTGTCAGACAAGAGGAACGTTCCCATGACCGTTTGTTGCTGCCGCATTAGTGAAGGGCAGGGCCGCGGAGGTGATGACCAGCGCTGAGCGGCAGCTCCCTGCAGACCTCGCTGCTGGGATGAGCCGGCTCCGTTTCTCCGGCAGCCGAGGGGCAGGAGCAGCGCGGCGCAGGCCGGCGGCCAAGCTGGACGTGCAGCGCAGCACAGGGCAGGCCTGCGCCGGCCCCGGTTAACTGAGCGGGTGCGTCACCGGCTCCTTAATGCACGGCTGTCTCCCAGTCAGCGTCACCACGGGGGCTTAGGTGCCGAATGGCACGGGACCCAAACCCGTAGGAAACAGAACTCCCGCCCAAAGAAGAAAGAGCAAAGTTTCTCTTTTGCTCACTAATAAAAAGGGCAAGATTGTCTAAAACAGGGCAAAAGGTTGAGAAATGCAACAAGAAAACAGTTGATTAGCGTAAATTTTGAGAAGGAAAACGTCCTCCGGGAAGACGGTAAATAATCACTCCGCCTCACTTAGCAATGCAGACTACGGGGGAAAACTCTTGAATAGTTTTCTCTGACAAATAGTATCGCAGTCATTTGGGAGCTGCTGGTCTTCCTTACAGCCAGATTTCACCCTATGGCTCAACCAGTAGCACTAGTCATTTAAATACCTTCAGCTTCTAGGTAGCTCGCGTGGTGACCCGGTGGAATAGCCAGCTGGGGACAGGGTATCTATCATTTGAGTCATTTTGTGATTTCATAATACGCAGTTGGTCTAAGGAGATGTGTGCGTGTTTTAATATCTATTTGTCATATTGTAAAATCCACTCTTTGATAGAGATTTAATTATATACGTATATGTAAGTAACCCCTCCCGTTCTCTGTTGCTTTTTGGCATGTAGCTTTGTCCAGCTTACACTCTCCCCTTATTTCTTATCTCTTTAATGTTTCCAAAGTTGCATAATGGGATTATTTTTTCTCAGATGCAGAACATATGTTTAGCTCTTTGCTACTCTACACTACATTACACTCGTCTAATGGATAAGTCAGGCAAAATAAATTCTTTTCCCAGAAAGGTTTTTAATATAGTGAGACTTTTTCCCTTTGAGAGCAACAGTAGGTAGATGGTGTCACTGAAAACAAACAAATTAATATTTTTTCCTTTTCTGAGTAGCACTCCCTCCTAACCACAACAGCCTAAGTATTAAACTTAAAAATTCTGGCATTACAGAGAGAGAAAAGCTATTTTATGCATGAAAAAGTTTTCAAAATTCAGTAACATTTTTCCCTATGTCCACAACTCGAAAAAGTACCATCCATTTACTTGCTAGGTAAAGAGGAAAAACTAAGGAGCAAGGACAGTCCTTGTTCATAGGAATTTTCTTTCCCATGATTTCTCTCCAAGGAAAGCTAGAGAGGGTTATGAGGATGAACCCGCTTTCTTCAGGTGTCACAGGAGAACACTGGATGACTCTTGGTGGTGTCAGTGAGGCCAGGATATGGTTACACCTGCAGATAAGGGTTTATTGAATTTCATGAGCAAACAGCAATTGATTTTTCTGTCCCTAAATAAGTACTGTGTACCCAGTGATTGAGGATATTGTTTGCACTAGAAATGTAATAGCTGGGACCCAAACAGTTTCTTTTTCTGGAAACAAATTTACTGTTGATAACTGTCGTGGTTTCTTACTGCAGCAGACGCTGTTGCTCCTCCCCACCCAGCAAAACACGTTTCGTTTCAAGCACAGCCCCACTGCCAGTTAAACCAGAATCCGAGTTCCTGTGGATGCAGGGGCTTCCTCCGTCGATACATCCATCCTGGGGTTCATCTCTCTTCACACCGGCAGCTCCGAGCGAAGGGTTTCAATAGTGTCCCTCTGAATCTAAGGGCACCTTTGCTCAGTACAAAGTGTGCCCCACATCGGAGAGAGCAAGCTGGACCGCAAGTGGGCCCGGGAACGCTTCCCTGCTTCCCAGCTAGCCACACTGACCCAGGCACGCACATCCATCTTCACAAGCAATCCACCAAAAAACACAGGATGTTTTTCAGCAAGAAAATATTTTTATTGTGTTACATTTAATTACATTATCTTTTCATGATAAATCCACCCTTTTACATAAATACAGTTTTCCAAAGCTGAATAAGGAAAATTATTCTATATGAATTCTGACAGTATGTCATACAGGTAGACATAACATATCTAAGCCTCTTCAGAACTTTTACTGTTCTGTTACATCTTGTGTATAAATACCAAATAATTAAATGTAAACTCATTTCAAAACCAACCAACCAACCCACCCCAACATTATCTCATGAGAAACCAAAACAACCTCAGCATGAAACCCCACGATTCCAGGAAATTCTTAAACTGTCTTAAGAATTGAATGGAGAGATACTTCAGGAGCAAGCTTTCTGTGACTTCATTGCACGGTACCTTGTGCAAAAAGGTCCTAGGCATTCTACAGCAAATGCTAGTGAGTTACAGAGGGGAAAAAAGATTTAGCAGCACATTCTGAGCCCAAAACTCATTTGGGCCCCTGAGGCAGCTGAGCGAGCGGGGCAGCACAGTACTGCGCTTGCTTTGGCCAGTTTTTGTAACCCCGCACAGGCACGAGATGCTGAACGCCAGAGAGCACCCAGATTTAGCCGCCTCCTGACTCCCACCAGACCACCACCACCACCACCACCCGCTCGCGCCTCCGCATGGCCGACTGCGCAGGCATTTGCTCCACCGCCTCCACGATGGACCCACCTTCTTTTCGGGTATTGATGCTATTTATACGAACTTGCTGGCAAACGGGATTTGGAGAGCAGCAGCTTGCACACAGGTGGGGCTGTGAGAACGGCAGCAGGGTGGCCGAGGGGCGCCCAGCACAGCCCATGCTGTCGCATCAGATGGATTCAGTCGCTTCGGCCGTGACAACAAACACATGCGTAGGAATGGACATTAATAATATGAGGGAAGGGGAGAGTCTTAGCGGGATCGAACATAGAACACCTGGTCTACAAACTCATCAAAACTAAAGGGTCGTGCTCATCTCTTCTTCCAGCCTCTTCTTCCGGGTGTCTTCTGGCAAACACGGGTAGCTTCATTTGGAGAGGTTTCTTCCCTCAGAGCTGGTAATGCGAACTGCAACAGGCAGAATTCAAGTTAGGAAGCAGTCAGGAGATCTCTCCTTCATGCTTCTGGCGTGCCCCAGATCACACGTGCCATAGGAGCTGCGTCCTCGCGACAAGATGCCTGGTGGGGGACCGCGCCGCCCTGGCACCGTGGCTGCATAGCGTTTCATCAGGCATTTGCTGCCGACGCTCACCTGACCCGCGGGGCTTTCTCTTCCCCACAAAGCAGCCACTTCTCGGGCAAGTTTGTGGCGTGACAGAACAGATTTCCCCAAAGAAGCCAGTGGGCCAATGTGGCTTGTCACGCCTGCGACACGCGGGCCGGTTTCAGGCCCAGCCGACGGCCGAGCCCGGCCTCCCCAAGGGCCCGTGCCGCAGCGCGGCGGTACCTGCTGCGGATCCTGGCCAGGACGAGCTTCACCCATGGCGCGGAGGGGCTCACACACACCGTCTGGCCCTGCTTCGTCGTGGCGCTGCGGGGCGAGCGAGCGCGTGAGGCCGGCGCCGGCAGCGGCAGCGGGGATGGGACGGGGAGGGGACGGGGCCGGGCACTTACATGACCTCGGGCACGGCGCAGTGCGGCCCCTCGGCGACGAGCTCCAGGCGCGCCAGGCGCCGCGNGCACCGCCCGCCCGCCCGCGGCGTCCCTGCCCGCCGCTCCGCTCCCCGGGCAGCCCGGCCCTGCCCGCAGCCGCCGCTGGCTACTCGCACCGGCGCCGCCTGCGGTTTAGACGCCGGGGCTTGGGGGCTGAATGTGGCCCAGCCCAAGTCGTCTTGAAGTCCGTAAGCCTGAAAGATGCTCGTGGCATCCGCGACACAAAATCCTCCGTTTTCTGCACCTAGGGATAAGTTCACGTTTAACTTTAGCACCTGGGTTTCTCTGCCAAGCACACCGTACCTTCAGGGTGAACTTAGTTGTTAGCTGAAAAGCAGAGAGTTATGCAAATGTTACGCAAAGCAGCGAGTGGTAGGGACCCTCTCCAGCCGGCTGGAAAGACACCTGAATCCTGCCAGAGCGTCCAGGGATGCCTCCAAGCAGCAGGCGCAGGCCGGAGGGGCCACAGGCATCCCACCCTTCCTCCCTAGGTGTTGGCGATCATGCACTGCTTTATTTCAGTCCTCCGGCTTTTCTTTGGACTGCCTTGTGCTTTCTGGGGCAGCGAAGAGGGATTAAAATTTCTCCCTCTAAGATCTTTTCAGAGATTTGATAATCGTGTGTGGTTTTTTTCCCCTCTGGGGTCTGGGCAGCAAAAGAGCCAGTCTGATGTTAGGCAACGGGCACCTCATTTCCTTCGGCTTGGCCAGGGGAGATGGCAACACAGACTGATTTATTAGTGGCGTGCCTGCAAGCTTGTAAATCAACTCTCCACTTAATTGCACAGTATTTCCAGGAAGAGGGAAGCTGCGAACAGCGATAGCTTTGTGTTCCCAGTTAGTCCGTCAGGTGCAGTCCCTGCACGCGACCCGTTTGACTGCCTTGCCGGTAACGAGCTGGCTCTTCTCCTCTTGGAGGCAGGTGTGAACTGAGCGGTTTGGGCATTGCCAGTGCAGTCTCTGTGGCTCTAGGTCCATCAGATCTGCGAGCCGCGGGACACCTGACTATTTCTCACTTTTACCACCCCGTAGGAGGTTATGGAAGTGCTAAAGTCACCAGGAGGGGAAGATCTCAGAGCAGCGGGGGGTTGTATTTCTCTCCAAAGCGCCTGCCTCTCATCGTGCTCGGTCTGCCAAAGTGGAGTGAGCAAATACCTAATTCCTACCCGTCTGGAATTCCTTCTGCCTCGCTCATGAGTTTTCTGAAAGAACTACAGGTTGTAAAACAATAGCTGAGCACCAACTTTCACAGCACCAACTATCCAACACTAGCCTGGCTGCTAGTCCTTGCTGCACGACACCAAAACTCAGCTACAACCCTGCCCCTATTTGTCTGAAATTTCCTTACAATGTGCCAAGGGTAAAATGATGCTTTCTTGTTCAGAATGCTGTTTCTCCAATGCAAAAATATTCAGAGTAGAGCCTGAAGTGATATGCTGGGTGTGCCAAATGTAAAGGGATCATAAAGACGCGGACTAGTTTTAAAATGTAAGGAATATAATCCCTGTGAACTGTTTTCTGACTTCTTTCTCCCCGTATATCAGGTTACCCCCAGCCTCCTGCCCCTATATAAACTACCGTTTCCTGGCTTGTGGCTGTTTATAAGAGATGGCATTATGTGCTGGCTTTTGTTTATTTGGGACGATCTTTCCTATGCTATCAGTTTGTTTTTCTTTTTGTGGCAATGTTCTGTGCAAGCAGGCTTTGTGCTTTGGAAAGCACCAGCTCAATAGCAGCCCGGCTCTCAACTCCGTCGTCTTGAGTTTCAGGGTAGAGCCTTCGCTCGCTGCGTGGAGTCCTCGTCGCGCTGACGTCAATGGCAGCTTAGATGACGCCGACTTTTCATTGCTGACTTCAGTTGTCACTTTAAGTAGATCAGGTATAGAAGAACAAATGGGGCTGACCTGCATTTTACCCCTTTTTTGAGCAATTCATGGAGGGCAGCAGTGTGTGAGCTCTTAGAATATTGCTACGCATGGTCCGTCGAGGGCCCGTCTCATGGAGGACAGGAATTTCTCTGTTAGAGGGTAGCCAGTGCCTTCTGTCACGCAGCAATCTGCATTAACAGAGGGTATTTCCTTAGAGTAACTACGTCAGTCTTACTCAAATCTCTTAGCAGGAATTTATGTCCAATGGGCCTTCTCCTGTGGGTTCAAACTGTCAACTCCAGCAAAAGGATCTTAAATTACATTCCTTTCCTCTGCCTTCTCAAACCTCTGGAAAGCTGCTTCCTTGTCTTTCTTGTCCCCAGTGGGAGATTTCACGACAAATAATCTAGAGGGCCTTAACAAAACAAGCTACCTTCAAGTAAAGCTGTGCTTTCCATCTCTGTAGCAGAACAGTCCTGTTTGGAATCTGGAGGACAGGTGTTTGTGCCCTTTGGAACTTAAATCTGTTCAGGGTTCATAAAATCAACTCGACAATGTGCCCATGTTCTCCTGGGCCTAGCACCGCCTCCCTGTGCCGATACAGCTTTTCAGAGCAATCTGTTTTATTGTCTTCAGCGAGGAAAAATTCATTCTCATGCATTCATTTGCCCCTGACTGGTCTTGATGTGAACTGTAACATGATTCAGCGTTAATTCAGCAGATAAGCCGTTAAAGTATATTGCTTTTAAAGGGAGATATGAGTGTTGAGCGGCTCCTAACAATGAAATAGTGATGCATCGGGGAAGCAGAAACTCACTGTAGAAAAAGGTGAAGCTCTGAGATTGCTTCACCGTGCCAAAAAGGAAATACTCTTCAATCAGCAAATGTGGCTTGTTGACAAATGTGTAACATCTGTAGTGCTTATGAAGAAGCTTTTTTGCTCAGTCATTTTCCTGTGATGTAATTAACCATTTTGTTTGACGTTCAGGAGAACATTTATTGATGGGCTAAAATGTCCTTATTCTCTGACCTATCAAACTCCTCAGCAGCTGGCTTGACCTTTAGCCCGGGCTGGAGCGTTGAGAAAGTCCCGTGCAAACACCCGCCGTACCAACAGAGCGAGAGGAAGCTGGAGATGTACAAAGACCCAAACCAGTCTCTCGTGTGCCCAGGAACATTGCTGTGTCACTTCCCGCTAAGCCGTGCTAGGCTAACCCTACACATCTGGCTCCATCAGCACACGCTCAAAGCAGTATTGCCAGGACCATGTTTTAGAGAAAAAAGTAATAAAAAGTCAAATGAGCATCATTTATTCCGTCTCTGTCCCTGTGACAAAAGAACACCTTGTGCTGCTCGCGGTGGTGCTCAGAAAATATCCTGCAACTGTTCCTTTGTGTCGGAGCCGCTGGAATGATCTTTAATGAAGGCTGTGACTAGGAGGCAGCTGCAATTATGAGTACGTAATCCACTCTGTCGCTTTTCGATAGACTCTCAACAAAGTTAAGAGGGAAATAATTCAGGATCATCCCAAAGGAATGAACTCTCTGAAGGTTTATGCCCTGGGCAATTAGCTGAATTTTGCAATCAGGGTCAGGATCAGCCCAACCTCCTGGCCAGACGGGGAGATTCCCCTCCCTTTTCTAATCGACACGACCAGTTGGCCACACTTGTTCATTAGTTGTTGGTGAGAGATAAGAGAGGCTGACCGGTCCCCTGCCAGCCAGCGTGATGCAAGGCCACAGGCATGCTCTTCCCTTGCACTGGTGCCTCCTGGAAGCAGGGATAGGAAAGGGAGGCAGACCGGATAATTCTCTTGTGCCAGGGAGTATGACTCAGGGCAGCCTAAGGAGAAGGAGTAACTTTAACAGCATGTGTCTGTGATGAGGTTAGTGTGTCGAGAGGTCTATCTGGTGACACAAAGAGAACAAGGATGCGTGTTGTCACAGAAGGAAAAGGCGCAATCCGCACGGCTCATCCTGCCACTCTGCATGGGTGATATTTTTAGGAAACTGAAGGAAGGCCCAGTGACATTAACCTCTCCTTGACGCTGATACGGTAGACCTGGCCCTTGCTTCCACTAGCTGAGGGTTATTGTGATGGATGATTCAGGTGCTTTGAGCAAACAAGTAGCAGAACTGGCGAATCTGATTTTCAGTTGGCTTGAGTTTTGCCATGGGATTCTCTGATGTCTAATTAGGTACACAGTCCAACCAAGGAACTTCCTCCAATTAAGGCACTTGTAACTTCTCGTTCTTCCTCTGCCTTAGGTTCTCTAGTGCGTTTTGAGAGTGTGCTACGTGCTTACCCTGCAGTCTTTTCCTCAGTGTGAGCCCAATGGCAATTTCCACAGCTACCCATAGACTTTCAGAAAACGTCTAGAAAGTTAGTATGCTTGATCCTAATACTTTGAAAATGTCCAAGACTCAAAAGTTGCCAAGGGAACACAGGAATACAGAACAATCGAGGCAGCTTCATCACATAATAGACTTTATTTATTGAGAAAACCAGGCTGGATGCTGCCAAACAGATGTGGAACTGGATTTCAGTACGGTTCCACTCCCAGGCGGTCATCCAAGTAAAGTAATCCTACTTGCAAAAAGCTGTGCAGAGAGAAAATCCCCGTGTTGTCTGGGGCAGCTACAGACACGTAGCAGGGGTTGTGGGAAAAGGATATCCAGCCGGTCCGGACCTATTTAGGTACGTGTGTGTTCAAATAAGTACATGTACTGAGGAGATGGGGGTGGGAGGGTACGTGGAGGTGGAAAGAAAGATACTCAGATGAGGACACAAATGGTCGAATCCTGCTGCCTCTCTCCAAGTGAGTTGAGAATCACTGTCAAGCTTGTGGCCTCCCTCAGTTTGGCTGTTTTGGCCCGCTTTGGGATACGCACACTGCCTTAACAAGAAACTGGCTGCAAGGCCATTGCTCCAAGCAAATTCTGCTGCTGCAACAGGGAGGAAGGCACACTCCCCTCTTCCTCATGCTTACATTGGTCAAAAAAGGCTGGAAATCAGAAAGTTCACAATAGAGAAGCAAAGCAGGCAGATTTCCAAAGCTGTGTGGTGGAGCAGAGAGGAGATGTGGCTGCCCCGGGGCTCCCTGCGTGACCTTTGGAATCC
The DNA here is from genome assembly GCA_013400795.1 of Pluvianellus socialis. Lineage (NCBI taxonomy): Eukaryota > Metazoa > Chordata > Aves > Charadriiformes > Charadriidae > Pluvianellus > Pluvianellus socialis. Next base: position 181,945 of record VZTS01010256.1, on the reverse strand, counting down.
TCGGGCTGCTGGGGCATGTCTCAGTGGCCAGAGGAGACTGGGAAGGACAAGCTGAGGGAGGCCACAAGCTTTCTTCCCTGAAATTGACGTTTCTTCCCTGAAATTGACACATCAGGGGAGAATTGGCATTCTTCTTCTAGGAAGACTGTCAGCACAGAGGTAACCTTGCAGCTGAAGTATGTAGATGATATTTCCTTTTTTTAGAGACAAGCCGAGTAATCATTGTATTATAATGGCATCAACAGAACAGGGATTAACTGTAGGTAAAACTATATGGGCAGGGATGCCAAGATGGAAAGCAAAATAGGGTAATTTTTGAAATTATGAGGATCACAGTACAGTAATCCCATTAGAAGATTTACTGTCTGGAAACTAAACCGACTCGGGACTCAAACCAGACCTAGCAAGAGCTTAATTAGGTGGAAATCAAGTGGCACACAGAGGCTGCGATTCCCGAGCTTTGTCGCCTGCAGATGGGATAGTTCATGCAGCCGCTGGCTTAGTCTCTCGGGAGATCAGCGGCACGGGGAGATTGGATGTCGAAGCAAACGGTGATTGCCCCGTGTAGTCAGGAAATATCTAATGACTAATCTGCACCCCTTTCCAATTGCAATGTGGTAATGACATCCTTGGAAGCTGTTGGCCTGTAGCTTGATCTTAAAAGGAAATTACATGATCAAGACGTCTCTGTGTCCTGCTCCGTCATTCTCTCCCTCTCCCATTTCACCCCTCCAGTAAAGTTTGTGTCAGTTGGCCAGCTTCAGAAAGACTTGACAAAGGGCTATCAAGGGGATCAACCGAGTTGGTACAAGTTTGTGCGGAATGAGTGTTGGATGGAGGGAGAGAGAGCGCCCAGCCAGCACTGCCACTGAGGGACAATCTGCAGCGCGAGCTGTGCTCTTTCCACCTTGCAGATGTTCCTGCTTGCAGCCGGTGCACAGCTTGGAGTCAGCCACCTCCTGCGCTGTCTCTTGTCCAGCCGTGTAGGGAAGAGTAGAACACGAAAAATGCTGGGGAAATAGGGGGAGGCTTATATGGCCTTGGGCCATTTAGGAAATGGAGAGGGTACAAGAGAAGCAGCGGGGATCTTCAGTCTGCGCGAGGACACGGAGGCTGTGCAGGAGTCCAGAGGGCGTTACACTGAGGAGATTGCAAGAAACATCTTTAGATCTGGGCCTCTTACCTTCTCAAGAGTCATATGCCATCTCTCTCTCTGTTTTTTATTTTTTAGTTGAAAACTAATCAATTATTTTTAATGAAAACGAATTCTCCGCTGATGTGTATATGACATTGTGCGTAAAGCTGAACCATCATGCAACTTGGGTTTCCGTCTTCAAGACAAAGCTTTGTAGCAGCGGTGCTCGTCCAGGCTCTGGTTTTGCAGGCTGACCGGTAGCAGACTCTGGTAAGTGGTGTTGGATGGTTTTCCTGAAGCCAGGAGAGCGGCAGCCGAAGAGGCTGGAGCCAGGGGGAGGCAGGGGCACGCTTTCCTTGAACACTAGAGAGATTCCTTAAGAAAACCCTAAAAACACAGCTGTTAAGAGCGCACAATTGCCCACAGGTGCTTAGGGGCAAGCACTAAGCAGAAATTTAGAAACCTTCCCTGAGATCCCTGGAGGTCATAGGGATGGAGTCACCATTGCCTCTAGGCTACAGCACCACGAGCGTTGCACCCTGACTTCCCAGTACGGCTGCCCCAAGGAAGTGCCGTGTTCTTTGCAGGGCAACGCTGATGAACACAGATTTTATTTGCATATGTACATTACTATGTTGATGGGAACGCACACATTTGAGTCATCTTGATCTATGAGAAGCAGGTGCCCTATTCCACGCTCAAAGACCTTTGTGTGTCCATAACTAGTTCTCTCCTAAAGGTAGCCCTCAAGCTGAACAGCAAAACTGAGGCTTGCGCCGTATGACTGGCAAGAAGGATTTGCCCAGCTGTAGTGAAATGAGGCAATAAACAGTTAGGGTGATGGACAGATAATCCAGTGCAGGTCATTGAAACTATCATTAGCAGATGCAGCTCTGAATAAACGTGCAGAGCAGATCTGTTGAGTGAGAAATTGTCACTCACACACAGTCCCATTACGTGTTATTCTTGGACCGTGCACATGAGTAAGGACAGTTTACGTGACTGCTCAGTTTTATACTTGGATGAGTGTTCACAATATCTGAACCACTCATTCCACAGTGGTTACTGCTGAGGAAATTCCAGCAGTCTCCCGGGGTCTGAGGCGCGAGGCTGTTCTGGAGGCGGAGCAGCGATGTGTGCAGCTCAGCGGTCAGCTCTCCGGCAGAGGCATGTGCTGGGACGAGCGGCAGCCAGAGGGGTCGCGGCCATGCTGAGACGCAGTCGGCATTACAGGGCTTGATCCTGTGAGTCAGTACTCACACACAGGGGCCTGCCACACGGCAAACGGGAACGTCCCTGAGAATTTCAGAAGGCAAGACCCTCTGCCTGAGCAAGGCTTTGTACCTGCAGACTTCCAGATTGCCTCTAGCTACCTTCCATGTGAATGTGGGAGGCTCTCTTCAGTCCAAATGACAGCAGCAACAGGGCTGAGCTGTGGATGAGCTCTTCTGGATTCCACCCTTTCCTCCGGTTCCTCTCACCGCCTTTGGCGCGTTTCCTTTTGAAAGTAAGGAGAAGGCAGGGAACAGAGAGCATCCCATCAGCCAGAATTTGGACAGCTGAGTTCTTCCCTGGCCGCTGCCGTGTCTGTGGTTATTGCTCAGTCTGTCACGCATTGGCTGCAGGCGGTACACATGTGCTTGGGTTGAGTCTGAATTGGTTAGCGTGAGCGGTGGGGTCAGCGGAGCTGTGACAGAGCTCAGCAAAGTGTTTGTATTTGCCTCGCTGAAGTTACCGTTCAAGAAACCCACCTCGCTTAGGCTCTTTGGCAGGAGCCGCTGCGTGAAGATGCTCTGAAATCCCTCCGTGTCCGTAGCCTGTGCCCCAGGGCTACCGGAGCACAGAAAGCTGTCCCGGCTTAGGCAGACCCTAAGGAAACGCATCCAGGGTCTTGCTAGCCACGTGACTTAATCTTCTTCGCGTTATCCAGTTGCTAATTGGTTAAATGCAGGAAGTGATTCCCTCGTGGTGTCGCACGCTTGGGCTGCTCGCCTTTCCACAGCAGGTTTTTGGCTTGGCATCTGCAGCCAGAGCACGCGTTCGCTGGCGGCAGGCCCAGGAGAGCTAAAAGGCAATTAAACGAGAGACGATGACTCTCTCATTTCAACAAGTGAGGACTTTTCCTAACTGCACAAAAGTGAGTTTGGAGGGTATGTCCCACATGCAGATCTTAGGTCAACTTTTTAACGTGGCCTAGAAACCGTTTAACACGGGCAGCCTCTGAAGGGACAGGGGTGTTTCCAAACAGGTCAGGTCTTTCCTCCAGTGCTTCGATTAGGAATGGATTACAGAATCATAGCATAGCCTAGGTTGGAAGGGACCTTTAAGATCATGGGTATGTTCTGATTTGTAAGAGTGCGCTACAAAAACATCAAGTCACTGCTGCCTACGCCTGTCTGCAGTCAGGGGGTACACGCTGCTGATACCCCCTCTGAAGCTGATTGTTACGTTACCTTTTTTCTGTACCAATACTATGGTTCATAGCATTCCCTGGCTACGATAGGGCGCTATTCCCTAGCACCTTTGACTCCTCCTGCTCTGTCATGAGGTACAAACATATCATCATCTCTGCTCTCACAAAGCCAATACTACGGCTTTTCAGTCTCTGGGAGGGTTTGCTGGAGGTTGTAGCCAAATTTCAGTATCACACTATGATTTTGTGCAAAATTTGTTTTCTGTCTATCAGGTATTTTATTTCCTTGAATTTCCTCCTGTGTTTCTCTAGTTTTGGACTGTTTCCAGTCCATATTGCCATGTAAGTAATACCTGAACATGTAAGAAACACAAGTGTCCCATTTTTCAAGTTGTGTCACAGAAGATCTCAACTCAGTTTTGTCAGCTGCATCGCGGCACACATCACACTGTTCTGCACTCTTCAATACCTTTTGAGATGTTAACGTTTGCATTGAAAGTGATGATCTGTAGCAAGTGATGGTCAATATTTTCTTCTCTTCCTGGATTGTCCCCTAATTCTAACACTCTCGAGTCCTTAGGTCTGTCTTTTTCCCCTCAACAGAGTTAAAGGTTCTCCTTTACTGGTGCTCCTTGGTGCCAATAAGAGCGTGAACAATCATACTGTTAATAGCTGCAAAGGAATGTGTTTGTATTACTCCAGGATTACCTTGGCAAGCACAAAGGGTTGGCTTTGACATCAGCTCGTTTGTAATCATTTCTCCATTTGTCGGTTTCAACTGCCAACTTACCTTTTCTGAGCCAGCTAGTGGGATGGTAGTTACTGCCACAGCGTGGCCTTACTTTGTGTGACTCCTGGGCATAACACGATTTCAAAAAGCCCACAAATTGATGGGCTAGGAGGAGACTGACTGGTTCTGGTATTTTATACCTAACACACGAGGGAAAGAGAGGCTACATTTTGAGGATGGGAGCGAATTGCTCAAGCAATTTGTTGTTACCCCTACTGAGACAGAAAAACCCCCAGGCTTTTTAGTGGCAGGTGTGATCCTGAAGGAAGATAGCAATGAGGTGACTCCCCTGGCCCTTACAAACAGCTGCAAACGGTCTCTATCTTACGAGCTCCCTGCATCTTACGAGCTCCCTGCCGGTGTTTGCCCGTGGATCTGTAAAGACAGCGGGAGCGAGTCTTTGTTCAGAAGGCGGAGCGGATCTCTGGCGCTGGCTCTTCGGTCTCGCTGGTCTGCCAGGAGCAGGCAGGTTTTCTGACGGCTGGGGCAGAGCTGTGGTCGATGGTTTGCGCGTTCATTCAGGTATGATTATATTCGATACGCAGCGGGCGGCTGCTGCTTGTGTATCTGGTTGTAGTCTGACAGCAGGAGTCAGGCTTTGCCAGTGCCTCGTGCAGGCGCGAGACAGCAGATCCTGTAGCCGTTGATGCTCTTCCCAGTGGTCTTGTCTAAACGTGGGAGAAGGGATGCAGAGCTGGCGATCTGCTGCCGTTGTGCACTGCTACTTTCAAGGTAGAAGTATTTTGCAGTGATGGGTAGAAATATGTGGGGCTCCCTGGGGGGCATGATAAAAGACTAATTTAAAAGTAAGTGGTGTTTTTTCATTTTGAAAACTTGAAACAGTATTTTCAGTTCAAGCTGAGCAGCTTGTGAGCACTAAAATGGATGTTTCGTTTAAGGGCGTTGTTCATTAAGATCAAGTTTTGGCTTCCCAAGGGGACCCCTCAAAGCAGCTCTGGCAGCAAAGTCCTCCCATCCTTAGACTTTAATAAGGCCGATAGCAAAGGTTTCCCTCAGCTGGGAAACAAGCTGTTTCAAAATAAATAAATAAAAAGTTGTTACATTTGCAAATAGTTGGAAGCAAAGCAGATATGAGTCTCTTAGAAAATGAACTATTCACCCGATTAAAAAATGAGCTATTTACCCAATAAAAAACCCAACCCCACAATGCCAAACCCCCCCGAAACCTGGCTTAAGCCGATTTCAATCCAATTAAGTTTTCAGGTTCGGTGGAGCCGAGTAATTTCTGAGGGTTTGCTTTGGATAGTTGTGGTCTTTTGGTTGAAGTGATGACATCAGTTGAGGAGGTGGTGACACGAGGCCGGTGACCACATGAAGGTGGGAACACTCGTTGGAATCATCACAAAATCTTTTAAGTCTTTCCTTATGACAACCGCACTTTAATCCTCTATGTTACTTTCATCGGTTGTGTTGCAATGAAGGAAAAATGAAGAAGTCACACTTGACTTACAGCCTAGGAGATGGCAGAGCTGCCCTCTCAGGACATGCTAGCTTAAAGCGCTTGGAGTGCTCCGGGCAGGTTTATTCCTCGGCACGTTTGCACTCTGTAGTCAAATCCATTACGTTGTTCCTGCCAACAAAAAATGCCTGCTCTTTAGCTGAAGGGAAAAATAATACTGATAAGTTTGCTTAATTCTTGGTTAATTATCCAAAATAACATCCAAAACAGCAAGAGGGACAAGTGTTTGTTTCAGCCTGTTAAAGGGAGGTGTTTGGAGGAAGAACATTGATAACTTTTTTGATAACTGTGATGGCGTGTGATGTGATCAAATGTGAGGTTGCTATCAGTGGTTCTCTTCCCCATTATCTTGTATTTTGCTTTATTTTTTTTTCCCTTTTCCTTTTTTAAGTTTTCAGGTTGGTTGACTTGAAATAGCCTCAGTACACCCAGGGTACAGGAATATGCAATGAGAGAGTGCTAAAAATTTTGCCAACAAATGTAAGCACGATGTTTTCTCTTAAAATTGCTAATGAGCGCTGGTGTCAGGAGTACACAGAGAGGGCAGGAGAGTAAGTAAGCTAGAGGGATTCTTTAGAAAACAGGCTACTGGAAAAAGCAGCTTGTGGTTTCCTTGAAATTCAGCTTTTTTTACCTTTGGTTTTCTTCTAAATAGTGAACGTTCACATAAAATAAAATTGATCAGGATATTGACTGAAAAGAATCATTTCACTTTTCTCCAAATACTGTTTTTCCGTGAGATGAGAGCAGTTTAATTTCGATATTGAGCTTGCCATTAGCGTTCGAATCAGCACGCTTTCCGTCTGGACAGCCCTGGCTCGTGTTCGTGGTGCAGTCAGTACTTCTCACTGAGAAGTCTCCCTTGTAGACTTTATTGATCCAGCATTACCCACTTGCTTCGTATTCTCTTTTAATAGTCATTTTAGTATCAGAAGATGTTTGCACGCTCTCCTTCATCCTTTCCTCCAAGCAAGAATAGTATTATGGGAATTCTTCAACAAGGAAATCATTCTCTAGCATTTGGCCTGCCGAGAGGTGAAGCGTGTGCAGGTAGATTTGCAGCTCTTTCCCATGTTTCTTACTCAATCGAGTCTCCTTTTGACTTCAGTGAAAGATTTGAGTATGCAAAAAGCCCTTTTTTTTCAGTGTTCATCTTGACTAGGAGTGGGGGAAGCCACAGTGTGCATTACGAACCGGTTACGACAGTGCCCGTTTTCTTTGGCCCCATTTTATTAAAATTGTGTTCACGGTGAGCAGTGCTTACGAAATTGCTTCTGTTCTGTCGAACGATGGTCTTGGCTGCCAGAGGTGAAGTACAAAGCGGAGAAAGCCCGGAGGGGAGTGAGAGAGAAGCAGGAGTTGGTGCCGTCAGGTGCACTCTCCTCTCACAACAGGAACCCGCGGACACGGGGACTCCCCCTGTCTTAACTTTCTGGAAACAGAATTAGCAGAAAGTGAGGAGTTGATAGAATTTTGACAGCAGGAATTCAGTGAGTCGGCAACATGTTGTTATTGGCTTCGTTACTGGTCTGCTGCTGGCAATGTCCGGCTTAGTCGGCCGTCAGGCAGCCCGGATCGCTGCGCACTTGTTTATCGGTTATTGATAACTCAAACACAAACCTTTCAGAGAGTCACTTTTCTTGACAAGTCACTCGCTGTTCGTTATTTGTGCTGGGTGACCAGGAGCCTTTCACACAAAGATCTGGCACCTGCATGGGCAGCTCTTAGTTTTCAGTGCGAGCGACCGAGCTGCATTAAATCCGAGTTATTCCCTAAGGAAAGGCTGTGGAGGTTAATGGTCCGGGAGGTCTGGGGGAAGCGCAGGGTACAGTTCGGATCCCTTTAATGAAAGACAGCACAGCCTGTGTGGTCCCGTGGTGGGTTGTGCTCGATTTTAGGCTTGCCCCTGTGCTTCCAGCCGCAGTATGTCCACAAACAGCCGTCTACAAACTTCTGCCAGGCCCCACGGAGCTCGGTGAGGTGCAAAGGACGTTTTGGCTCTGGCGTTTCAAACAGAGTGAACGTTTGTTCTGATTTGGCAAGAAGGAGGAAGTGGAAGTATGCAGGGCGTATTCAGATTGTGTTTGCACCCATTTTACACCAGTATGGTTATGTTATGATGCTGAGTGAAGCCCAAACAAGCTGTCCCAAGGCGTGGTTTACATCCTTACTGACTGATGTTCAGTAAATTCTTAAAAGCAATGGCACGTGCTGGTACCTGCACCTGTGTTTCCTTCTGCAGAGCCGGGGGCTTCACGCTCCCCACGATCTGTTGAGCTTTTCCAGCAGCTGCTCCAAGTGTCGACATGCAGACGTGGGATGTGTTTTGTGACTCCAGAATCCATTAATTTAATGAAGTACTCGGGATGCTTGTTTAGCCACCTAGATCTGGAGGTGGGATGAATAATGACTTCAGAGGGCCATCTGCTGCTGTCCCAGCAGCATAGCTTTTTGGAGGGTCGCTGCCGGAGGGTTTTGTGCAGCAGTGGCACAGCAGTGCCAATTAGGCAAGGGACTGGCGCTGACACGATCGCGCTTGGGTTTGTGAATAACACTGAGATCATAGCGCTGCAGTTAGTAACTTCTCGGGAGGTTCTCCAGGATTTTGATGCAAGGAGGTATGATTTATCATGATGACGAGGGGTTTTTTCTATGCAAAAAGTATCAAAAAGGTTAATAACTTCCAGAAGCTTCTGCTGGGTGAAATTATTTTGTGGAGGGAAACTTAGTCTTGGGCTTTCGAGTGCTCAGTCAATACTGTTCCTAACTCTAGGCATTAGCATCTATATGTGGCGTGCCAGAGGTTTGGAAACACGGGCAATTCAAGTCAGGAGCTCTTTTCTGCTGAGTAAACATACTGTTGACCACTTTCCTTTTTCATTCAGACAGTGTAATCGTTTTGCAATAAAAGTGATTGCAAAATAAGTCTTGCGCAACAGGATGAGAAACCTATCAAACTGCACCTCTGACGTGGTGAATCCTATATAGCTTTTTTTTTAAAAAAAAAAAATTGGAATTGTGATGTTTCTAATCAGCAATTTCAATCTGGTGATTTCTACACTTAATGAAAACTTGCTGTCCCCCACAGTTTTGAGGGGACAATCCGTTTACCCATTTCCTGCCTGGTTTCCGTTCCACTCTGCTCTGGCGAGTCTGCAGCTCGCCTTCCCCTCAGAGCAGAAGCGTAAGGTTTGCTGGGCCAAAAAAACTTGTTGTCACCTCTAACTGCCAACATCTTGCAGGGTTTTTTGGAAGACTTACAGACCCTGTCTTACAACATCATAGCTTATTTTGAACCCTCTCCATCTCTTGGATTACATGGACTCATTTTCTTTTGATTTTAATTCCTTTTGTCTGGCTTCTTCCAACCCACCAGCTCCTTCACTTATTTCACCTTGTTCCCTGGGGAATGCTAGCTGACAGCCCGTCTTCCTGGCAAAGTGGATCTACTCACACCAGTGTCACGCTTTCTCGTTGTTGGTGATCAGTCAAAGCTGGGGAGTTCAAAGGGCTTTTTCAGTCAGAAGAAAAGATTTGTTGATGGGATTAGATGTTTTTCATGTAACCCCGAGTGTTTATTATCATGGAGAAAGCATTCCTTTCTTAAGGAGCCAAACACCAGATGTGGTTTCCCCACTTCAAATTCCTTTTGTCCAGCGTCTGGCAATAGACTTGTCTTGGTGGTTTTTTCTGCTGCACCAATTCCACCTGCACTGGGCTCTTGAGCTTGTAAGGTTCTTGCGTGCTCACCCGCCTGCTACCCCTGCCCGGTTTCTACGTGCGCTCCTTTCTCCTGCTGATGTCCAGCCAGGCAGGGAGTGTTTGTGGAAAGCCAAGTTGCCCAACTTCAACTAAACACTGGGGAGACCTTTCTGAGTCACAGGAGGATGGTGTGCGCCTAAAACAACCTTTTTGTTCTTTTTTTTGTCTTAATGCTGCGACCTTAATCTAAACCCCAGGACAGTTCTTCGATGCGCTGCGGAGCGGAAGGGCTGCGTGTGGTTTAAGCCACCGTGGCACACTGTCATGTATTCTACAGGTTGTCCCCTCATCGGTTGTATGGTTCATATTTCGTTATGCAGCGAGTTTGAAAATACCAACTATTTGTTCTACACAGTCTCTTGTGTAATTATTCTGAGAAAGGTAACTGGGTGCCAGTGAGGTTTTTCTTGCATCTTGTGTCACTTTGGTTTATTCTTTATCTATTTCACCTGTTTTTTACTTGAAAGTCTAATTCCATCTTTTTCCTGGGTGACGTAGGGGGGCTTTGGGAATTAGCTTCCGAATACGAAATGTTTTCCAGACTTCATTTCTTGGGGACATGCTAATAAAAGGTTCCCATAACGTATGGGAAGTAAAAAAGCTGTCTGCCTCTGCAGAAGTAAGAGCAAGAAGCGGTCAGCTGCCCAGCTTAGTCACTTCCAGCGGGAGAAATGGCCCAGAAACATTAATTTCTTGGCTGCAAAATCTTCACAACTTTTACTGCGTACAGGGTAGATCCTGAGGCATCTATGAAGCCTGAAGGAAACAGATGTATTCCCCCAAAGTTGTGTCTCCAAGATGTTCTCCGCGTGCAGTGAACTCAGGCTTGCTGGGGAGCGTTGGGCTATGCTTTTGTTTCTGAAGAGCTGAGCTCCCAGTTAGGAAGCTGCGAGTGCTACTTCAGCAAATAATGAAGGCGCACAAACAAACCGAGCTGCCAGACCCTCAGCGGGGTGGCGTCTGCAGCAGTGTCCCCAAGACAAGGTACAACAAATCCTGTGGGGCTCGTGGTGCTTCAGGACAGTGACAACACTAGCTAGTTGTGTTTTCTTACTAATTCGATGAACGCATGTTTTAGATGTTCCTGTCCCAGTAGATAAAAATTAGCTGCAGATGATACTTGACATGGTCTAATAGCTCTCTGCTGTGTTGCAGGGTACTAAAAAAAATTGGCTTATCTTCTCTCTTCCAGATGGAAAACATAACTGAGTGCACTCATGAGATCTTCAGCGATCTCAAATACTCCATTTGTAAATAAGTACACAGAATCTCTATTTCGTTCTGTCATACTTGATCTCTAGCAATGCTGCCAGGTATGTTTAACTTGAATATTGTCACCCCATAGGACCTCATAAAAACAGAAGTTCAGTTCTTAAAAAGTTTTTTTCTGTTTTCAAAATGCCTTCCTTCGGGAGTTCTAAACTTACACGGTTACTTAAACTGCTTTAGTGTTTGGGGTTTTTTTATCAAGTAGATGGCCCGGATCTGAGGATTTTCTAGGGGTCAGATCTAAAAGCAGGATTTTCACAATGTCCCACATTTTAGGTCTTATTTTGAGGTGCCCAGTTGTCCCCTTTCGCAGAGAATGAGCCCATGTGCTCAGGCTTCTGGTTTCCAGGGCCCAGTGAGAAAGCTGTTATTTGTATCCCCCCCTCAAAAGAGCAGTTTCCCTTCCGAGCTGACTGTAGAACCTGTAGTTTACCTGCTGACACCTGCAAATAACATCACCAGGTTTTGGTTCAAGTGGCAGATCTAACTTCGGGGTTTGGGGGAGTGAATGCAGGAAAGGAGCGAAAGTTGCAATAGAGTCGGATGTTACCTGAGTGAAATTGGTTTTGTTTACAAACAAAGCAGGAAGTTATTCTAGCCTGGATACTTGTAGCAAAAAATTGGTTACACGATTTTTCCCAAACAGCAATTAGCCCAGCGCGTCCCTAGTGTTTTCTGAGGAACGCGTTCTCGGTGCTTTTCTTGGCTGAAGGTATGTATTTTCCTACAGGAGAGCTGGGACAGGACTTTTTATTAGGGCATGTAGTGATAGGACGAGGGGAAATGGCTTTAAACTGGAAGAGGGCAGGTTTAGATTAAACATTAGGAGGAATTTTTTTACTTTGAGGGTGGTGAGGCGCTGGAACAGGTTGCCCAGAGAGGTTGTTGAGGCCCCATCCCTGGAGGTGTTCAAGGCCAGGCTGGATGTGGCCTTGGGCAACCTGGTCTAGTGGGAGGTGTCCCTGTCTATGGCAGGGGGGTTGGAACTCGATGATCTGCAAGGTCCCTTCCAACCTAAACCATTCTAGGATTCTAGGATTCTAGGATTCTAGGATTCTAGGATTCTAGGATTCTATGTATTTGTTTATATCCTGCTTCATTTCCAGTTGTCTTCCTAGGACATGGGAAAGAGATGTTTTCCAGCCTGGTACCCGATCCTGTTCATTGCGTGTTCAGGTTTCTTTCCTGTGGAGGTCAGGATATGGCAGGAAATGATGAAAATCCAGCTGTTGTCCTGACAGGGAGTTGGGCTGCAGCTGGATCACTTGTGCAGCTCCAAGAGTTGGGGAGTGCTCCCCAAACCGTCATTTTAGATGGAGCTGCTGGGAATGGGTATTAACCACTCTGCCTTATGTCAGTCAGTGACAACCCTCTGTCTGTGTGGGGAAAAAAAGCAAGAAAAATCCAACTGATAGTGAGGGTCTTGCTCCTTTTCAGCTCTGAGTCTGTGAAGCGCAGGATGTGTGGCACGTGGATGGAAACGGACTCGCACACTCTCCGGAATACTTCTGGCAGTCAGAGCAGGAGGAAGGGAGGGTGCTCTTCAGGGTCAAATCCACCACATTTACCATGAAAACGTCATCTGTAAGCGTACACAGGATACGCCAAATGCCCAGCAGCACAGATGAGAATTGAAAGGAACGGGGCAGATGAGTGCATTGAGTATATATGCTCTGCTCGTTACGGTGTTTACTGAATAATGTCCCATTTTCCTTGAGAGAATAAATGGCTCAGATTGTGTCTTCTCCCAGAAACGAGGTGGGTTTCAAATATCTGCTGTTTCAGAACCTTTTATTTGCTGTCCCACGGGAAATTTGCACTGGGGTAGAATTCATGTTTCTCTTTCTGTTTCGCTGCCTTTGAAGCCAGTTACTGTAGGGTGCTCTGGAGTTGAAAGTCTTTGGTCCCATAGGAACATACAGGACACCTTGTCAGGAGCCTGGAATCTGTTAATATATGGTTATTGGGAGTAAAAAAAATAAAGCTGAAGGTAAATGCATGAGGATTGCATAAAGCCTTTGCATTGACTGGTACCAGTTTGGATCATCGCAGGGCACCATCATGCCCCAGACTCAAGCTGTTAATGCTGTAGCTCCAATGCTGTCCTCGCTTTGCTCTACTTCTACGTGTGGACAAACTGGTGTGTTGCCATTCTGTGATGAAACCAGACGGCTTGCCGTCCTTGGCCACCGTTTCCCAGTTGGTACCGGTGGTCTTTGTGCTGGTTTGAGTGGTGCCACTACAGATACTCACCCCTGGCCCTGATTCCATCTTGTTGATTACACCAACCCAGGCATTCATAGAGTGAACGAGTCAAGCGAAAGCAGTTAACTCTTGTTTTGTGCCACATGATTGTTCAGTTCCCAGTTCTTAATTGTGATGCACTGTGCGGCTGCACAAACATTTGTGCCTGTTACTGAAGGGTTGGAAGAAATGAGGAACTCTGGAGAGGAGGTGGGAGGAAAAGGGAGGTAGTGAAGGCAGTAGTAATGTCAAAAATGATTTTTAAATCTCACTCAGAAATAAATGCCCTGGTGTGGAGCTTCACAGGTGCTTCACCATGCAGAAGAGCTGGGGCTGGCCAGGAAGGAGGTTAGATGAACAGGAGAGGATAGGTGACACCATCCTTCTCATCCAAACAAGCCTCGATGATCTTTAATGCCTATGTGAGAGTGGCAAAGTAAAGGTAAATGACCTGCTAATGTAGTGGGAGCAAAGCAGCTTTTTTGAGTGTGTGAGGAACTTTCTATCTTGTGGCCTGTCTTGTGGATCTGGTGGTGTTTGCAGGCTGTTCTGGGTGGGAATCAGAAACCTCCTACAGTGCAGTGCTTGAAATCAGCTGGATTTAAGCATGTGCCTTGATTAAGTTTGGTTGCCCTTTAAGTGCTGGCAAAAAATTTCCCCTAAATATGTATCTGCATCTTTTATATCGGGGGGCAACTGTATTGGAATTTGATGGCGTGGTAGTAATTTCAGTTTCATGGTGGCTGAACTGAACTGAAGAGTAGCTGTTGTCTTAAGCTGTCAGAGACCCTTACTTTACGTGGGTGAAAGCCTGACCGCAGGGAGCGAAGGCGCTCGTCTCCTGCGCTCGTAACTCGTTGGTTATCGCCCGTAACAGGAAGTGGCGCTGCTTTCCTGAGGGCTGGTCAATAGCTACTTTCCATTAGAAGACCTTTTCTTTTGACCGTGGCATTAGTTGTTTCCTGGATCCTTGTGCCTTGCCCCCACGCAGTGGCTCATTCTCCTACAGTCCTATTCCTTCTAGAAGTTCTGCTTCATGTAAAAAGAAGCGCGTGTGACCCGGGCTTTCACTAGCGTGTCCAGTCTTACTGGTCATGACATCGGCCACTGAACGCTTCGGTGTTCAGCTCATGGGACAAGAATGTCTTCTGTTAGTGCTTTGATGTTACTGACGCTTCAGAGCCATAGACAGAGCTTTCTTCAAGGGAATGGCAGAGGAAAAAGGTTGTTTTCACAAAATGTATGTGTTCCCTCTTATTTGGGTTTTTAAAAGTCACTGCAAAGTGAGACATGAAGAGGCCTGGCAGAAGCTGGCAGGAATCATGGCTGAGGATGGCTGTAGCTTGGATATCCACCAGCTCTCTCTTAGAGAGACAGCAGGCTAGAGGCTGGGCAAACGTCTGCCTCGTAAATGTCCTACGCTTCATAAAATGGTAAAGAAGGAAAGAATACACTGCAAGCCGTTTTCCTGGGATTTTCCCATGTTATGTGATAACAACATGGTCATTTCCAGAATGGGAAGCGATCCGTAAACAAAGCAATCAGAGCAGGGTAACCCATCTGTCACCTGATACATAGCCAGGATGTTTGTTTTAGTGGATATTCAGCACAGAGAGGGGAGTGGAGGCCAGCAAACCAGTGTTTGCATTCCCTATTCTTCTGAGGAAGAGTTGAAAATATTTTTCAGGGACTTTCCAGTGTTTCTTTTGATGATTTCCTCCGTGGTTTGCAGCACGTATACATTAGAGAGAAGTATCCTTCTGGTGCTGAAAGAACAGTAACAGTGAAACTCGAAGGAATGACTTACAGTTGGAGATAGAAAAGGCTCCCGACGCGAGAGCAGCCCTGCAGCAGCCAAGCATGGGAGGGGGAGTTGGAGGAGAAGGAAGGGGCTTGAGCTTGGTGCCTCCTTGGCTGGTTGTTGCTGCTGTCCTCGTGCCCCCAAATGGAAATTGTTGGTGAAAGAAGGAAGTCAAAATGCTTTGGAAGGAAGGTGAAGTAAGGGACCAAGAAAATAGCCAAGGACAGGAAGGACCTGTAAACACTTCTGCAACGTTGAATTGCAGGGAGGGCAGTAGAAAAATGAATGGAGGGTGGTGAATGCACATGGAGGCCGTAATGTGGAATGGCCTTCCGGCAGGGTTGTAGAAATACAACGTAGATGCTAAAGGACGTGGCCAAGGGGAGCAGAAGCTTACAAGAGAAGGGGAAGCTGGACAAGAACACGTAGTTAGCTGCAGTGACATCTCAGTGTCCACGCTTTCATGGTGGTGCAAAAGTCCTGACACTTACTTACTGCCCAGTCAGCTTTCTGGTCCGTTACACAGACAGGCGTATGCATGTGCATACACACACACACACACACACAAAGATGCTTACCAAGTAGTCCACATGTTTTCAAAGGCTGCAGTTTTCTCCCATGGCTTCTGCATGACCTTTTAGCTGGAGGGCCACAGGGCACGTAGTTTAGAGTGCACGTGGCTGAAGGCCTCAGACAGATGCCAGGACAATGTGGGTCGAGGAGGGGACTGACGACAATCTTACTGGGATGGGGCTTCATGAGGAAGCGAGCCAAAGACAACTCTCTTGTTTTATGATTGCCAAGTTACCTGGCGGGAATCCTTCTGCTGTTTTAAGACTGTCTAGATCATAGGTAAAAGTGAAATAAAAGTGTGCATGCCTCAAAAAACCAGGTCTAACTACTTCACAGCAACAGGCTTTGAACCTATGGCCTCTCTCTAATTCTTATTTCTCTTCCTGAAGATGCCCGACACGTGGCTGGCTATAATTTGGCTGCCGTTGCACTTTGAGCTGATGATTTCAGAGAATTGTTCGGCACGGGTGTTGGATACTACTGTCTTGTGAACTGCACCGGGACTCCCATGGGACGATGCATTCCAGCCATGAGAGCTGCCCTCGTGGGACAGGCGGTGGGGTGGTAACCACGGGAACATCCCAGTGTATCTGCCCAAATCCTTCCCCGGTGTTCGTATGCCATACGAGTGCTTCCCTCCCAGGGGATCCGAGCACCGGTGCCTGTGCCCGGCCGGGAGGAACAGCCAGGCTTTTGAGAAGAGGCCGGCATGGTGTGCTCGGCTCTCCAGTTCCAGGGTCAGAATAGGAAGCAGTTGCTACCTGAGGGCCAATGTTTGATATTTGGCTACCCAAAGTAAAGGTCATAAATTCCCATTTCAATAGTCAAACAGTGGCCTTTTGATGTGGTTAAGATTTACAGCTCTGGGGCTGATCTGGTTGCCGGCAACATTTAGGCACCTGGGGGTAAAATTTGCTTGTCTGCAAGGTGCTTAGCTAAGGAGCTTGTCCTACAGCCCACCAGTGCCCAGGGGCTGCCAGGAGCTTGAAGAGCAGAGAGTGAGCATTTTACCCAGCCCGAGGGGTTCGTTAGTCCTTTCAGGAATGTCAGAATTATCTTAACTGCCTGCGTTAGGGTGCCCTGTACTACAAGGTCCCATTGCAGTTCCAGAAATCAGGCTGAGCTGGTAGAAATGGAGCAGACCGTTTTCAAATAAAGCAAATGAAAATGTAAAATAACAAACAGATAACAAACGGATTTTTTGTAGAAAACATTTAATAATACATTATTAGGAATAATTACACTCTCAAAGGCAAATTCTGTAAAAGTAAGATGCGCTTGTTTCCATTAGCTGATTGAGTATTTAATTAGACATACAACCAAGTCCTTGTACAGAGCGGTGAGATTGTGACTATTTCGTAATAAAGTAAAAGGAGGAATGGAAAATCCCGTAGAAACGAAATAAATTATTGCAATTTTATCTCTTATATAGAAATAATAAATACATTTATAAATATCATGGAAATCACAGTAAATAAATACCAAACCCAGTGTCTTACAGATTCCGTAGGCTAGATTTTTAAGGTCAAAAATCACCGTTCGCAGTCTAGCCACAGGCTGACTGTGCTTCAGGAAACTGTTGTTGACACAACATACTAGTGCACTCCAGGGGAGCAAGAGGAATTGTCAGTTTGCTGGTGTAAGAGCAAAACAGAAGGCTTAGTGTAAATAATCTGTGCTGTAAGTGCATTGCACTTAACTAGTTGTGCTTGGCTGAAATGGCTGCCAAGGGTTCTTCATTTCCTTGAGCAAGCCACTTTGCCTGTTCAGCATCTTCAGTGTCAATGAACAGTGTGTCCCACAGACAACGCTGACCAGTTTGAAAGACTTTCTTAAATAAATGCACATAAATAAATAAATAGAATAATCCATAATTAACATATTAATGGTGATGCAGGAGGTGGAAGATGGTACGCTGCCGGAATGATGCTTTTCCTGAATGTTTCTCTCAACGGAGGAGCAGGAGCGGTTCCCAGATTTTTTTCTGTCCTGGGGTTTCTTAGAGTGGTGAGTCAGAATTGAATTGAGCCCTGTTAAGAGGTGAGGGAAGAGGATAATTAAAAAGGAGGTTCAAGAAGAGTTGTCCTTGCTCGGACTGCACGAACAGTTAAGAGTGAGTAGCCTGTTTCCAGCTCTCGGTGCTGACTTGGGGCACAGAGACAATGAAATCGGAGTTTCAAAACCAGTCACTGAAATCCCAGCGCGTGCCTGGTGCCCAGCTGGGAGCACGAGCCTTTGCCTTGACTTGCATTCAGAAACTCAGTAACTTGGAAATACCAATTATTAAAATATGCTACAATAAGTATGGGGAACATGAAATTTTTAAAGCCTCATTTTTGAAAGGAAGCCAAACATTCCTGAGGTCCTTCCCCTCCAGACGGAGTCGCCAGGTTGAGGTTGAGAGGTTGAGGAGCCTCGCTGAGAGGTTGAGGAGCGACCTATTGGCTTGACCAAGGACCCTGCAGCAGAGTCAGAAAGACTAAGACTAATTCTGTAGTTAAGCAGCAAGTTTCCTTGTACTTGAAATCTAATAGAGAGGAAATGGAAAGGATCACTAAGAAATCCTACAAGTTGGCTTTTTTTGGTAGGTTTACCACCCAGCTGCCCAAATGGAGAGGGAATGGGACTTACTTGGCCAAAATTGCCTTTACGATCAGCTGCACCCAGGGAGCGGTGGGCTCCAAGCACACCTCTCTGCCGTCCTTCAGAGTAGCTCTGCAAAACAGGGAATAAAGAACAGTCAGGAAACTACTGCGGGGATTTGCTTTACTCACAGCATGTAATACTGCATTTTTCAATTAGTTAGTATAAATTCATCCCCACTGCTCTAAATGAGATGTGGCCATTTTGTTATACGTCTTCCACAACTGAGGAGACTAAAACCATCCAGAAATTGTGTGAGTTTGTGTGCCTGCTCTCAAAGCAGTCAACCGTTCCCAAAAATCTTTCTCAATGCCTATGGAGACTTGGCTTCGATTTTCGTAATATTACGTTAGTAAAGCTTCCTTACACAAGGGTTGAAACCTCCAGTGGTGAAAAGATGTTTCAGCACTAAAAGGATTTCAACATTTTAGTCCCTCCTCTGTGCTATTCAAGACCAGATGAGTTTCATTGTTTCCCTAAATCTGCTTGTGAGAAATCAGTTTTTCTCTCCGAGACCGACGCAGACGGTTTTAATGGGAGTTTTGCCAGCCTAATAAACGCGGGATTTAAACTACGTTACTACCTCGTGTATTAGGAAGTGATCGGTCCTTGGAACTGATGTTTTACCACTAGAACTATTTAATAGGTCCCATGATGGCTAAATAATGGTTGGTTCAGGAATACATAAGATCACAGAGACTATGAAAAATATGGTGTATTATTAAAAAAAGTCTTTCTCCAAAAAATGCCCAGGTCTGACTCCGTCACCTCAGCCTGCTAACTGTCCTGCTTGTCATGAAGCGTAAAAGCCCCGGCAGCAGCAGCGGAGCGTCGGGGACGAAGAGGGAGGCTCTTGCAGAGCTACTTACATGACTTCGACGTTCTTGCAGTGGGGGCCGCTCTGTGTCAGCTTCACATCTTGAATGGATTTAGGAGGGATGAACTTGGAATGAGTGGCTACGCACTGGCACCGGAGCTCGGTTCCCATCCTGGCCAGGGCCCTACCTGTGAGCAGAAAAGGAAGGCTGGTTTGAGAGGGGGTCTTGCCAGCAATGCAGCAGTCACGAAGCCCGGCTGCGCTATTTTAACAACATTTGCAATTCAAATACTGCGTTTGTCCCAGCTGCCTACACCCTCACAGTATAAAGGTCAGTTGCCTATTTGTTTCAGGGGAGCTGATGCCCAAGTGCACGTAGCATCACACACTCACAGAACGGGCTGGGTGGGAAGGGACCTTCCAGCCCAGCCAGTCCCACCCCCTGCCGCGACACCTCCCACTAGACCACGTTGCTCCAAGCCCCCTCCAGCCTGGCCTTGCAACTAAATTAACACTTTTTTTTTTTTTTAAAGTAAACCCGCATATTTTGTGGTTACTTGTGCTGACCGCAGTGTGCAATTAGTCGCATTGTTTTAGTAGCTGGATTGACAAACTGGCAGCCGTGCAGAAGACAAGAGCCCAAGATGCTCTCGTTAATTTGGAACTTGTCCATGCTCCTGTGTTCATATTGTTTGTTCCCGGCTGTGCAGTAATTGCATGAGGCACTGTGATCAGTAAGGAACAAATACGAGATCATAAACCGTTCTTGGTGTGGGAAGGGAGAGGAACATTCCAGCGCTCCAGAAGACCCTGTCTGTAGCTGCATGGGCTTCAAGTGAAGCACAGAAACAAAGCAAATTTAAGTTGCACCCTTAAATTTGTTCCCACAAGATGTCAGTAACTCTTCAGTCCAAGGGCTACCTGGTAGATTGCTGACTGAAGAGCTGCTGAAAATCTCTCCAAAGACGCTAATTTGCTGCAGCAAATCTAGAGCTGCCTTTCTGCCAGGAGAAGCGCCGCAGCAGGTGCCTGGGCAGCGCGACAGCCGTGGGGAGCTGGGGAGGGATTTACTTGCCTTGAGACACAGCCGCGGAAATCAGGCAGAGAGCCAGGACAGCCACGAGTTTGCCGTTCATGACGAGAAGGGAGGTTTTTGCCGGAGCGTTTAGCTGTGGTCGTGTGGAGCAGGGAGCTCTCTTGGCCCGGAGATTCGCCGATGCCTGGTCGGGGCGATGCGTCGTGCTTATATAGCGTTTTGTGCCCGGGCTGTGTGCTCTGCCGGCGCGCGGCTTGCGTTGGAGGAATTTCCCGGATGGGGCAAAAGTGAGTCACATGACCGTTGTGAAACTCCTTCCTAGATGACGAGGAATTATTCTCTGAGAATGATATAATGCATTAATTTATTAAAATACCAATAATAAGTCGTGCATTCCAATTTCTTTTGTAGGCTGTTGTAAGTTTTGTGGTTTTTCTAATGCATACCCTTGTTGAGTAATATAACTTTACGATGGTTTCAGTTATGTTTATGTAGTAACTTTTTATCATTTCCTTCAGCTTGATAAGTCTTCTTCATAGGGATGCCAGATCTAGACTAGAGATATTTAATTTCTTATCTCTGTTTATGGTGTTAACTTCTACTTATCTGATTTTACGCCACTGGAGTGGAAATCGGGCAGTGCAGAAATCACTGAAAAGCTTTTTCACTGGGCTCAGGATTTTACCTCAGCATTCTGACTTTAATGAGTTTGATTTTTAGTTCTTTTCTTTTTTTTTCTGTTCAAGCAGCATCTTACAAAGCAAATTCATCTCTAGCACAGTAAAGGAATTGAGGCTGCAGCATTCAGAGCTTCCTGCGGGGAGCGGTTGGTGAATTCTGAACGGCTGTGTAAATCATACCTGCTTTTTTCGTGGCACACGTGTTAGCGGATGATAAAGAGAGGGAGGTTTGTACACAAACAAACCAGCATCACCTGCTGAATGCAACTGCTTTCGTTTCCTTTGTAAGTCTAGGTATTTTTAACGAGTCTTTTCTGTAATCTTTTTCACTGGTGGTACCCCGAAGTGTCAGCAAAGGGAAATAACCTGATGGCACTGCTATCGACCTTTCTCTTCCAGAGCCTTGTTGCATGAACGCGCAGTGTTTATCTGCTGTGGCTGGTAGAGATATTGCCTGGGGAGGGAGACAATTTCCAGGGAAGACTTGGGCTCAGATGCTGATCTGTTGCTTAAAGGAAGATTTGGGGTTTTAACCCATCTGGAGCGCGTGGCATTAGACGCCGTTCTCTTTTGGAGAACGTTGTCCTTTTGACCACGCTGACTTTTGCTGCTTGTCGTCTCCAACCTCAATGCTTCATGTTTTTGTGATCTGTGGATTTATAGAGGTACTTCTCCCCAACTCTGAGGAGTTCCTAAAAACTTGATTATCTTAACCTGTAAAGCATTATGAATTATTTATTGTAATAATTTAATAGTTTGCCCAATAATAATCCGAATGGTGCTTCTCCTTAGCTGTATGCCTGAGTGAGCTTTACTGAAAATACATGTAGTTCTCAGAGGGCACGAAAAAGGAGAGGATTTTAGCGGGTACTGAAGGTAGCCTTTTCTTGTTTCTGTTGTATTACGTTGTAGATGTTACGTTAAATGAACAGAGCGGTTTTGCTGGCGTCAGATCATAGATGATGGAGCTTTAACCCGTGTACTTGGAATGAGGTTTTGATGGTTCTTTTCTTTTGGGTTCTTGCTCTTTCTCTCTGCGTCCCTACATATGTATGCACACACAGAGGGCAGTTAAAATTATGCTAGGGATACCCCTTTTCTTAGTTACTATTTGCAGTTTTATTATCTAATTTTGGTGTGCGCTGCAGTGTCAGTAATGTCCAAGGTGAAAAAAGAGAATTCCCCTTCAGATCCCCAAGTAAAGCCAATGACCGCTTGTCCTCCTTCCCACTAGACTCAGCTATTTCCTGAGTGTGGCAGTAACAGATCTGCAGAAATCCCCAGGTCAAAAGCGGAGCCAAGAGCTTACTCCACCTATGTGATTAACCCTGCCCCTGAGCTAAGAGTAAGTATCTGTCTAAAAGAGCAGGATGTTTGCAAGGAAATCAAAATCCACGATGTTTTTTGAGCGCTAAAGCATCCCCTCTGCCTCGGCTGTTTGCCTGACGTGACGCGGTTTCACGGGGACTCTGTGAAGAGGGTGTAAGGGAGACGAAAGGGGCATAAAAAGGCTGAGTCGCGAGATCCAGCCCAAAGGCCAGGCACTCCTAGCCTGTGTTCCTGGGAGTGCCGTGCTTCGCCCAGGTTCTCCCTGCGTCCTTTCAGCACTGCCCAGGATCTTGTCCCAGCCCCTGCCGATGGCAATTCCACATCCATTATCTGAGTTTGGCAGCGCGTGTTTTCCTGCCAGCCGGCAGAGATGACTTGTGCAAATGGAATTGCCCTCTTTTGGAAGGGGAGCGTCACCGAGCCAGCTGATACCGCCGCGAGCAGAGACCTTCCATGCTTAAGCCTGTTAAAAGCATGCCTGTAACGAACAGAGCAACTTATGCAACCTCCCGATTACTGAAAGACTGCGAAAAGGGAAGGAAATACCTCCCCTGCCTGTGTTTTAAGGCAGGGTATAGGATGTGTTCTCCGTGCTGCAGGGTGGAAACTAGCGGTTTTTATTTTTCATGAGTCATTGCCATGTCTAATGAACACAAAAGTCAAAAGGGAATCTTGACTGGGATCGTTTAGAGTCTTTGCCTGTAGCAAAGGACCCGCAAATACGAGGGACACGGCGAGGGGGATTCGTGTGTGCTCTGGTGACCACCGTGAGGGATGGGGAGAGCCGGGCTCCAGTCCCTTAGTGTTTTGAGTCACCTCCGTTCCAGGGGAAAGCTCCAGCCTCTGGGCTGATAAAGTTACTCCCTAAGAAAATGAAGAATCTGTCTCGGTTTAGATTCCAGCCTCTCACTTGAGAGGTTCTGCACAGAGACCCCGAGGGCCCGGGCGACAAAGCCTGGGCTGGAAGGAGGGTTCAGCGCGTGCAGGGTGAGCTCTGTCAACTCCCGTCTCCTGCGTGTCCCCTGTACCAGCTGCTCGCCTTCCCCAGGGCAAAAATCCCGCTCCGTCTTCTGAAAACCGCCTCCTTTTCCCCACAAAGGGCTCGGCATCGGCCTGCCATCCCGCTTGGCCTGTGGAGAGCAGAAGGGGCAAATCCAGGGGCTGGGAAATACGCGCTGCCGCTGCTCGGAAACTGGGCGCAGCGTTGTGCAAACACTCGCGCAGCCTGCGGAGCTGGTGCATGAAAAGCAGGATGTCTCCTGCACATCTGGGGTTTGACTTGCTGAATGAGGAAGTGATAGCAGAGAAAGGAGAGAAGCTTAGGTCAGTTGGTGGGGTTTTTTTTCCATCTTGTGTGTAAATATAGATGGTTACATAGCCTTAGTCCGGTCATGGCAAATGCTGGGCTTTCCTGAATCCCTCTGGAATCATAAAATAACAGTACAGCTTCTTAGCGGACTTGCGTTTTAATTTATGTATTTATAAATATAATAGTATAAGTATGTATTTACGTGACTGCATCTTTATTTGTGATACAGGTTTCAGCTCTGTTTGAAAACAGTCAGTTCTGTGTTGTAACTTTCAGTTAAACAACTGTTGTGGGTTAAACAAAATGTTTCACTTGGGCCAGTCCAATATGAAAAGTCATTGACAATGTTAGTATACAGCATCTAGTAATGCTAGAGAATGATACATCAATAGTTATTAGAGTAATAACATGAAATATTAGCAAATATTAAAAAACCCATATTCCATCTAACCGGTATTAACAGAGGAGATACTAAGTCCAACTAGAGAATTGTTAGGGACGAGCAGCTGGGGTTTCACCTCCTCTGTGAGGGCTGCGGTTACTGCTTTAGTCGCGTTCCCCTTTCCTGAGTTTGGCAGGAAGCATCTTCTGACTGTGGAAGTCAGATATGGAAGTGACGGGAGGAAACACATGGTCAGTTTTAAGAAGTTCACGCTGGGAACTTTTGATTCCATTAGAAGTGGTCAGTAGCCATAACATACGTCGTGGACCTCAAGCCGCTGGGTAGGTCAAATCTTAGCGTTTCCCAGAACTTGAGGGGGCGGCCGTGGGAAGGAGCAATGGATGTGTGCAGTCAGCTCAGGAACTGGGGTTTGCACCCAGAGTTGCTGGGGGGGGGTTTCCCCTGCGAGTTTCCTGCGTGGCTGTGAGCAGGCTGGTGTCCGCGGCGGTCCCCCAGACCCAGACCCCACTCTCCCACCCTGCGCTCGGAGGAAACTAGATGTATATTGCCAGGCACAAACGACGTGTAGCGATTCATTACAAGAAAGCATCTTTATCACCATTTTTACTGTAGAAAGGAATTACCAATAAATGCCATGGGTATTAGCACATTAAAATGACGTTTAGTCTTATAAGCAGTCTTCTGCATCCTTGAGCAGTAGCTTTAACTTAAGGAATATGTAAGGAGCAAAATCCTTTTGCAAAACAAAAAATGTGGTCTTTTCTACCTATCGGATAGAACTAACGTGGGAGGAAAAAAAAAGCAAAGTATTTCCCATTATATTAAAATAAACTGTTCTTTTCTTCAGAAATATGAGTGTGTGTGTGTATATATGTGTGTGTGGCTCGCTCTGCCTGCATCTTCCTATCGACGTGTGGAAACTTCTGCACAGTAAATACCACTTCAGAAAGAACAACAGTAATTTGGTATCCTCAATTTTGGCTGCTTCCTTCTGAAAGCCATTAGCTCCTAGTCATTAGGCCACCCCGAGGCTGGCAGTGACTTACAAGCGCTGCTGAGACAGAGCCAGGCGCCTCAGCGCAGGCAGTGCGGGCGCCAGCCCACGCGCGCTTGCGGCGCTGCTGCGGGTGCCCCCAGCCAAATCCCGGTCAGCCCAAGTCACCTATAAACACGCTTTATTTTTCCTTCAGGCAGTCACGTTTTAGTCAGCATTCCCCATTCCAGCGAATGGCATGTTTCATGGATCGTTTTAAAGCTGCGCCGCCAAACAAAATGATTTTCTGGCTACTCATAGAAACTGAAGTCATCTGTGGTCTTTGCAGAACGCATGGCTACAGCTGTCCGGAGCGGCTGGCGGAGCGTCCCTGCCACTTTCTGGCTCTTTCATGGAAGAATGGGTGTGAATTCACCTCTCTCGTGGCCACCCAGAGGTGTCTCGCTTTTGAAAGAGAGGGACCTGGTTCGCTTCATCGCTGTTTGTGTGGCGCATTTATTCGTCTTCGTGCTAATAGCTTCAGCCTTTCCCAACTCCTCGCAGGTGGGAGCCGGGGGCTGTACAGTGCTCTGCGCCCGGGTAAATCTCGCTGTTACACACAGGCATAACAAATTTTATTAGTTTTCATTCGTGCCCTACTACCTCCTAACTTCATGCTTTCTGGGTTTTTTTGGTTTGGTTCTGAAGTGGGGTTTTTTCACGGCTGAGCCCTGATCTGATATTCCTATCGTACAACTTAGCACGATCTCAAGATCTCCCTCCTATGTGCTAATGGTCAGCCCAGAATGCCACATTTTCCCATCAGCTTTGCAATTTGTTCCTATGTCAATCACTTTGGCAGCTTCCTGCAGTGAATTCCGCCTGGTAGTTTGTTCCCCAGTCAGCGAGGCAGTGCCCTGAGGTCCTTCTGCAGTTCTTTAAAGTTCATCCTCATCTTTCCTGCTTCTCCTTTAGTATCATCAGAATACTTCAGCTCACAGTAAATCCCCTGTCCAGACCTCTTCTGGATATGCCAAACCAAACAGGACGACGCAGCAGCTGGTGCAGGAATCCATGGGTGATGTCCCTTTGTGGAATAAAGCTGACCTTTTCCTTCTGTCCTTCGTTTCTATGCATTCACCTGTTACGGATCCATTTCCAAGAATTCTTTCTCAGCCTCATTATTCCTAATGTTTGGTGAGGGTTGTGACAGGATTTCAGACAGATTATACCCGTGGGGCCTTCCACATCTATAGGCTTGCTGTCACCTTCAGAGGACTGTTAACAAGTGTGTGAAAGAGGGCTTCCTTCAAAGCTACGCCGACTCTTCCTTATTAGATGTTTTTTCCTGTGTTTGCTAATTGTATCCTTTCTGTTTCTACTTTAAGTAAGGTCATTTAAGGGTAATGAATTTCCTCTTGCTTATTCTTGTCCTTACAGCACCAAAGCACATTCATTCAGTTTGAACTCCTTGATCCCTCACAACCAGAGTTTTAGAGATAGAGACAGCAAACGAGCTAAGGAGAATCAGCGACCGCCTCAGGGGAAAAAAATAATCCAATGTAGTCATGTAGCAGAGGGGGATTTGTTTCCTGACGTTCTCATCGCAAGTGTTTCCTCACATTCCATATCCTTGAAAAACTCCAACCTGTTTTTTTCCTTGATTTTTCTTTGATTTGTAACTCCTTATTGTCTCAGGCCCTGTAATTCGATGAAGTATAAAGTGAATTCAGAAAACTCTTAATGAAACAATTAGCATTAATACAAGCTACAGGGAGAGCAATAGGTGCTCACAAGTTGGTAGTGACCTCTTTTTACTGTATCCATCAATTGACACGTGCAAATACAAAAAAACTCTTGTGTTTACACAAGTACCGCCCCAGCAGAAAGGACTGCCATAAGCCTATGTCCAAATTGTGGGAAGCAGGGACACGATTGTCCCCATTTGCAGCAGCGAAAGCTGATAAGCTGAGAAAAGCCAGCTCTACAGCTGAATTATACCCGGAAAGAGGAGGCGAGGCTTTTAGAGCTTGCTTTTTGGAAGGTCAAACAGGCACCCGGATCGTGCTGTCTCTCAGCAGCTCTTTAAGTGCATCCATCATACCCGTGGCCTTTTGGGTGGCTTAATGCATAGGGAAGGTATCAAAGCTGGGAAAGGATTTTCAGCCTCAGGCTTTTGGAAATATAGATTTAGAGAGAACTCTTGAAAAGAATTACTAGTGCCTGAAGAGGGTTATTGTCGTGCCAAGACTGCATTTAAGTTTGTGGGTTTTTTAAAGAAACGATGTCAATATGGATCCTTATGATGCAATATTTTTAATGAGCCTGGTGAATTTTTTATTTGGTTTCTGTTCTCTATCCAGTCATAGTTTAGAGCATCTTTCAGGAACTTAATGATCTGGGAACTTTTTTTTTTTTTTCAAACTCAAACCTGTCTGAAATTACTAGTTATGAGCGAGGTGGAACTGAATGACACGCAAGGCTGCACAGAGGGTATGACAGTACAAGTAATATTTGCTTATGAAACCATAGCGAAAGCATGAAAACCTGGAAGCTCCCTTCTGTTTACATGAATGCATTGATCCAATTCACGTGAATAGTTCCTGATGTGGTTTTAACCGAAGCTTACCCTATCTTTTTCTTTGCATGGGTTTTACAATTCAAGTTCCACGCTCCTTGTGCAGGAAAATGCTCCGTAAGCAATTCTGCCGTAGGGAATAACTGGCGGCGTTTCAAACTTTGCCACCTGCAGACCGAGTTAGCGGCAACTGTTTGGATTCATGTCAATGGCATCAAGATTGTATCTTTGATTCTTCATTGTCTGAATTATTACTCATGCCCTGAATGTGTTATGGGGATCTAATTGTGTCCTTTGATGTTGGTCGTAATTAAGATATTAGCATAGAGAGACTTTTACAATATTGTCTGGAAGTGGTTTATGACATTGCCGGGAAATGAGCTCGTTCCCTTGGATGGAAGGGCTAATACCTTATACTTAGTGTCTACCAGGCTTTGCAAGGGATCTGTAATTCCACCCAAAGTAAATAAGCAACTAGGGTGTGAACCGCCAAGTCACTTCCTCCTATTGAAAGCAAGATGCCGTTTTGCAAAAGTGCTCGCGTGATTTCCACATTTTTGCAGCGAGGTCGTCTTTGGCTGAATCTCAGGTTCCGAATAGCCTTGGGGGGGAAGAACTCGGAAGGAGGACTTAAGCACAGGCGTTGGAAGCCTTTTGCCTCTGTCTTCGCCAGGACCCGACCTGTAAACCAAAAATAAGTTACGTTTAGCTAAAGGAACAATCTCTTTATTTGCTCCTATAGAGCAAAGAGTATTCCCTTCTGCCGGCCTTATTCTGGTTACTGAGGACTTTGAGATAAACTTAACGGCATCTGCACAACAGCAGCACGCCCGGCTTCAGAGCTCTTGGTGCACAGCTGCGTTGCAAGTTAAACATGTATTTCTCAGTGAAAATACTCTGATGTTCTGGTAGCACCTTTGTGCCTGGCCAGATTCTACACCTAAATTGCATCACTTTGAATAAAGAGGGTTCTCGTTAGCTATGTGCATATATTGTTTACTAGTTTCTGCCATGATCATCTGCTTATATTCTTTATTCTCTTCTGCAAACTGCGTTATTCTGGCTTTGAGGAAGCACTAGCACCAACCTGCCGACCAAGAACAAAAGTACAAATCGGAGAAAGTTGTCCTTTGGAAAAGAAGAACCCCAGCGCAACGTGGGGTTTCTGTACGCTCAGGTTTTCTCATCTGTGAGGGTGTTGCGTTAAGAAATCCAAATCTCTGCACAGGCCGTTCCGTGGCACTTCAGAATTACATAAATTATTTCTTCTGCTGAACATTTTTAATTATGTTTTGAAATTGTTATTGTTATCCGTCACTTTCTTTTTGCACTTCTTCATGGAGTGTTAGTTTCAACCAACAATGCTGAGCTTGCACTTGGAAAGCAATACGGCATTACCAGGCATCCCCCCAACCCAAAATAAAGAGGAGTTTTTCTCCCCTTTCTTAATGTAGAATTTCTGTGGAGCTCTTTGCATTGAGTTTAAACTCCTTGTGCAAAAACCTTTACTTAACATCATTACGGGAACTTTTCATCCCCCTCTTTCGGACTGCGTTTTGGTGGGACTTTAGTGAAGTTACTTAGCCAGTGTCTTATGAAGGCAAGACGTAAGGAATTGCTATTGTTCTCTGAAAGGAAAGTGTCTCTATCCGTTTGGCTAAAGGGATTTAGATACTTAGTTCTGCACTGAAAAGCTTCTCTAGTCATTGAACAGGAAATGATGAGCGTAAAATGACCGAGGCGTTGTCACTTAAGTCCCTTAAGCTCTTTGGAAGATTTCACTCGTTCAGAATATGAAAAGAGAAAGTGTCTGACAGTAAGAGTTATGATGACACAGGATTAAAATAAGCACTTAGGAAGTTACTTGTTTTTCTTTCTAACCTCATGGGTCTAGAACAAACATAGGTGTTCAAAGCATGTCGCAAGTGAAATACCTTGAGAATTCCTCAGGAATCCGTGTCTAGAGCGTGTATGGTTTCGTCAGTGGGATACTGGAAATTCTTATTTTTGTGAGGTGAAAAAAGGTGGTCTCAGGGAAAGAAACTGGGACAAGCTGTGATCTGATAAAATATGTTGTCTGCGTACGTTACTAAAATTAAGACAGCAATTGGGTTTTGAAAGCAAGGAGCCTGCCAAATGAGAGCCTTGGGACTGTGTGCAGGGGGTGGCAGTTGATCCTGGACAGCCACAGTCTCTGGCCTTGCCCGCCGGGGAGCAGGACGCCACCCGGGATGTGTTAGCTCAGATTCTTAACTAGTTCATAACGGGTTGAATTCTGAAATGTCTCAGCGTAAAAACATGTTTCCATAAGAATTAGTCGTTTGGTGGAGTCCGAGTTCAGCTTTGGAGACACAGTGTCAGCAAAGCAGAAACGACAGGGAAGAACAGCCCCCGTTGGACAAAGGTGGTCGTCACGGCAGAAGAGCTGCAGCGCTTCTCTTGGCAGCCTCTGAGAGCACCGGAACACGTTTTTGGAGCAATGAGGGTGGCTGTGTTCCTACGAAAGGTGCCTTGTGAGCGCACACAGGGACGAACTGCGGTATTTAATCGTTTCTAGCCGGCCTGTGAATCGGGTCTTGCCGAGGAGCGGTGACCTACGAAGGCGGGAGGGACGTGGTTCAGCCGCTGTGCAGATGCCCCGCCGGGGTCCCGGGCGCGCAGGCGCTGCTGGTGTTGGGCAGAAGGGTGTACGAGAGGAGCCCTTCCTTGGCTGTGACTCAGCTCCCAGTAACCTGGCTGGTGTTTTGCTGGTGACAAAGGTCACACGCTTACCGTCAGAATCCATACAGCCAGTCCTTTAGGATACGTCCATCCTTTTATGGGCTTGCGTATAAAGTGGTTCTTCCCCACCTCTCCCCAGCCTTGGCTGATATTTCCAACATGCTTATCTCCAAACAGGATTAGCGAAAGAAGCCAGCTTGTAAAAAGAGCTTGGAAAACAGGAAGGCTGAGTATCGTAAGACAAGTCTGAACAAACCCTGTCCCCGTGAGAAGTTCAGTCTCCTGTGCATCGTGAGGATGAGGTGTACAGGCTGCGTAGCGCAGTGCTGCGCGACAG
Source organism: Pluvianellus socialis (assembly GCA_013400795.1). Lineage (NCBI taxonomy): Eukaryota > Metazoa > Chordata > Aves > Charadriiformes > Charadriidae > Pluvianellus > Pluvianellus socialis. The sequence continues at coordinate 151,652 of VZTS01010256.1, read as the reverse complement.
GGGCACAGAGGGGACAGGGAGCAAGTGGGGTTGGAATAGTTGTCACCTTGCACAAAAGCTTCCTCAGACAGCACCAGAAACTCCCTTTCTGTCTTGCACCGTGAGCAAACATGGGCGGTTTGTGCAGAATATGGAGTGGCTTCTTATGGGGGAAGACCGAAGCAAAACAAATATCGAAACATTTGCTCAGCTTTCCCATTTTCTCAAGTTTTTGCTGCTGGTATTCCAGCCATTTCTCTGTAAAGCGCTGTGTCGCAGGCAGATGCGTGGCCCTACGCTCGGAGCTCTGTTTATTAGCATTTCTCCCCATGTAGCCCTCCCTCCTCACCGGGATTAGGGAGGATGCTCAGTGACTTCCTTAACGTTTATCAGGTTTCCCTGCTCATTTAAGCTATGGAAGACTTTGCTCAGTGCCAGATTCCCAGCTGACGTGCTGTCTGAGCACCACCACTGCCATGCCCTTGGAATTCCTGTGACCAACTATTATTTGTTCGTTACTTTCTATCTGTGAATTTGATCACCCAGACCTCTGAAAACACTGAGTCTGGCAACAAAAGAGGAAGAAAGTAAATCACTTTTTAAATTCCTCCTATTGGAAACTATCTGCACCCACGAGAGGCAAGAATTTCCTGCCGTAACGAGCCGCCCTTCATAACTCAGCCACCACACGCCGCTGTGAGCGCCCAGTATGTGATACAAGATGAAAGAAAAGGCATCCTCTTTTTTAGTTCTCTGTTTCAGTAAGGAAATCAGTAGCACACAATACTGAAGTGAAAACATTTCAACAAGCATTTATTAGGTACGTAAACATAAATATCTTTCATAAATAAATAAATAAATGTTGAAGACCGACTGCGTTCTCATACAAAAGTAAACATGCAGAAGTAAATAAATTAAAATAAATATATAAATAAAGTGCTTTTTTCTAACTGAGAGATGGCATTAAAATATATGTTTATAGCTTGACAACACCAATTCACAGAAACGGTATCTTGAAAATGATGGCACAAAAGCTGGTGTCTCTGAATTTTGGTTTTCTGATTTTGCAAGCTGCCCTCTCCCGGGAGTAACCCACTCTGAGGGCAGTGACCGAGGTGCAGCCGGTGCTGCCTGCCCGTGCTTTCCTGGAAAGGAGGAGTCACCGGTCTTTTCCGAAACTGTTTGCAGAAGGGGAAGGTGTCATTTAGTGAAGGACCTGCTGAGGGTGTGCTGCCCTGATCCAGCTGCGCTTAGCAAAAGCGACTCCAGAATTCTCTCCGTCGCCTTCCACAAGCCATTTCTTCTGCCTGCCTTTTCTGCTGTCGGTGGTTTCTCTCCTACGTAATGAGACCTTTAAAAGACTTAGAGTGCTGTTGTCAGCTAGCTGCAAAACCAGGGAATCCATGCTCTCTAGATGCTGTTAGAAGTGGGAACGCCGCAGGCAGGAGGAGGTGAGCTGCCACAAGCTGGATGAGTGTGTCTCCCGTTTTTGCCCTCCTGGAAGAGTTAGGACATCTTTCTTCTTCATCTTAGGACACTGTCTCAGGTTTGGCGTTTGCCCTGGAAACAAAGATAATGGAAAAGGAGACAATTAGAACATCCATGGAACAGGTATCGCTCCCTGGAATCAGATGAAACCCACCACTAAGGGTTTGTGCTTTCGTGTCCAAGCCCCTCAAAAGCTGTTAGGGAACCTAAGGGACACTGGTACATTGTGACCTGTTCCCAAGGACACAGTAGCCGTGGGCTTCCATAGCTCGATGCTTCACCGGACACCTCTTGGGCCTGACTTTTCCCCCACTCATCTAAATGCCATTGATTTTGGAAAGCTGGTGGTTGCTTTCTACCACCGCAGGCACGAGAAAACCAGTCGGTTTCCAGTGGGTTTCCTGAGCATCGAGCTGCAGGTTGTCAATATGCTCGTGCCTTACGAGCGATGTAGCTAACGCTCACACGTCACACCTCACGCTGTAAATAAAGCTCAGAGCAGTCACCGGGTTTGTCCCAGTTAGTGAACACAAACTGCCTGAGGAGCCAGGATTTTTCAACACTTTGTGCGGTGCATGTTTGCCAACTCATTTAAAATACAGATTTTTGATTAGCCGTGCTTATTGAGAACAAATGACTCACTTGTCCAGAATTGCCTTGATGATCACCTTCACCCAGGGCGCTGTGGGCTCCAGGCACACCTCTCTGCCGTCCTTCAGAGTAGCTCTGCAACGGAGAAAAAAGGAAGGGAAAAGGTCTACTTAGTGAATTCCAAGGCAATTTCCCTTTTCTCTCATACCACCGTTCTAGGCGTACGCTTACGTGTTCTCCTTTACTTTAAGCTGTAGCAGTTGAGGCTGTAGCCTGACATACAGGTTGGTTTTAAATGCTTTCGTATCATCTCATATCGGTTTGTTTGAATGCATTAAATCATTGGCGTGACTCTCTCTTTTCAAAACGGCTTCTTTTTTTTAATCTTCAGCTTGCTTTGTGTTTGTGATGGTGCCTAACTGAAGCCCGAAATCTTTGCCTTTGGTTCAGACACAGTATTGCCCAGTCCATGGGAATTTTGTTAGAGTAAGAGTTCTGGAATTGTCACCAGATTATATGATTTTATGCTAATGGTAGTTTTTTAGATGACTTACGGAGAAGTGGGATTGTATTTTTGACCTGGCTGTTAAAATTCACGTTTTGATCACTGTCTCCGCATGGCTCTGTGACTGTAATTCTCTTTTCATACGCTGGAGGAATTCAGAGTTCTAGCAAGTTATTTGCTGTCCGATGACTGGGGGTTTAGGTGGAAATACCGCACGGGGTGTTTAAAAAGTAGAGACTGGCAAAGCCAACGGGCAGCTTCTAACAGGTAGCGTATTGTTTGTAAGGACAATGAGGGCTGCTGTTCTGCACTTCGAGTGGCCGCCCCTGCTGGCTTCTCCCATCTTTCAGAGAGCACTTACATCATCCCCATGTAAAATCTGCTTCCTTCTTGTTAAGTAATCGGTAGGATTTTGCAAAAGCACTTACATGACTTCAACGTTCTTGCAGTGAGGTCCGCCGGGGGTGAGGTTCACGTTCTGAATGAACTTGGGATGGATGAACTTGGAATGGGTGCCTACGCACTGGCACCGGAGCTCAACGGCCGAGCGTGGCAGGGCCTTACCTGTAAAACAACAGCAACAAAAAGGTGGGCTCTTTCACTCTTTCCGCAGAAGGCACACGTCCTTTTTGCCCACGGTATGAGAAGAGTTATTTGCTGCACCTGGGAGGCAGCGTGGCAGCTCCCCCGTCAGCATCTCCTCCGGCAGTTAGCTAGGAGAACTCGGGAAGGATTTCTTTACCTTCTGTTCCAAGCGCTGCGATCAGGAGAAGAGTCAGGACAGCGGGCACAGCCTTGCCCGTCATGATGCAAGGGTGTTTCTTCTTCCTGGTGCGGGCCGGCTCTGGCTGCGTGGCGAGGGTCGCTGCCGAGGTGCCCAGGGCTGGCAGTGCCTGTGCTCCGGAACCTGCCGTGTCTATATACTGCCCTGCCCTCCCTCCGGCATCACGGCTGGGTCACGCCACTGGAAACTCCGACCCTGGGAGATGCTCCTGTGGCATGAGTCACAGGTGAGGGGGCAAGCCCCTTGCCCTAAGAGACCGTGGCATTGCTTTTTATTAACAGGAAACACATTATTAATTAAAGAACTGCAAACCCATAGAATATGCGCAGAATTGCCCTCTGCTGAGCTTTGTGGGGTCTACAGGGGGCTTGTCACAGCCCAGTTCTTGTGATTATTTTCTTGTGTACCTTCCTACTTTTGCTGTTATTATCATGTTACTCTTTCGTGGAAAGTGTAAATTTCCACTCCTGGTGGAAGGCAGTTGATCTGTGATTTTTCATCTGTGTGTCTTTGCGCTTCGATTCTTTTCATTTTAAGACATGATAGAAGCAGGAGCTAATACTTTATAGAAATGATAGGTGCTAGAATTGGATTTTAATCAGCTCCCCTTGTCCTTATATGCAATTACGTTTTTGTGCTGAGATAACATCTGCAGAAATGCTCGCAGTTCTTTTTGATCCATTAAACCCTAACATCACCAAAATAAGCAGCAGAATCCAGACTGACTTTGTGGTACTATTGAGAACATATGGAATATATTATTATGGTACGATGAATTGCCTTCCCTAATAAGGTGGGGTGGTTTGGGGTTTTTTTTGAGGATGACTGCTTCTTCTAAAGTCGTAGGTTCTTAACTCTTTGCTGCTTTGAATTTGGGCAGAAGAAAGTTCTGAAAGGTGCTGCAGCATTCTGCTTCTGAAATAAATTGAGGCACTTGCGCAAATATAAATGTGACCCTGTAAAGAGAAGGTTTCTTCTGATTATGGTAGAATTAAAGGAAAAGTGAAGATGGGATCGTGAAGGAGGATTATTCAGATAAAGTCAGGCATTTAGTACATAAAGTACAACCATTTTTATTAACGATAGAAAATAATGCTAAACCACAAGTGGAGTTTTTGGGGATCGGGCATTAAGGAATCTCGTTATTGCTGTTCTGCCAGGTAGTGGAGACAGTCAAAGGAACAAAGCGTAGGACCAGATACGAGGGAATATAGGTTTATCGTTCTCTGTCTCATCATGAAGGACACGGAGATTCATGTATGCCAGGTAGAAATTCACTTAATATTGCCATATATAGCAGTGCCTGCAGTTTTACACAATTGCATTTATAAAAGCTCGTAGGAGATGTGTTCTGAGCACTAGTCTAATAAGATGTGTAGATATGGAGTTAAGTGCCTCTTTTTCCAGTAGATTTTTGGCTTTGTGTGAACATAGCTGAAGTAACTAACGTGCGCACTTAATTACAGCCCTTGTGTGCCAAACCAGAGCTTTGCCGAGTGAGTATCCTCTCTTTGACCATGGCCACCAGCAGATGTCTGGGAATGTGTAAGAAAAGATTGAGTATGTTTGAGACTCATCCCTAGCAGTGTCCCACCCCGAGCGTGGTTTCATTTGATGCCTCCCGATTCTTTTATGGGAAAACAAGAGGTAGATATTGATCCTTATCCCCGATTTCCATCTCCTTCGTAATTCTGTAGACATTTATCACATTTCCAGGTGGTCTCTTTTTACAAAATGTTGTCCTGTTGCCCCATAGCAGCACAGACTGGGTTGTTCATTCCTATCTCTCGACGTTTGATTTCCCCTGACACGCTATTTCCACGCACAGCAACCTGTTTACAGAAATACAGGTTAGAGTATCAGTGGAAATGTCTTCTGGCCTGCATACAAGGGGAAAATGGAAGCATAAATTGCGCTGCCTGAGGAGCGTAGACCTCTTTTCTAAGTAAACCCAAGAAATTGTTCTTTGTCTTTCATGTCATTAGCGGTTTTCTTTAATGCAAGGTAAAATTGTTTCGCTACTGTGTATGTAACAAAGGTGTTATTCTTTGTCGTCTTTGCCTAAACCCGGCTACCTGTTGTGCTTTAAGGAAGCGTTACTTCTGCTTTCTTAATCCAGGCAGTGGGATGTTTCTGGCTGTTGTACGTTACGACTCCAGTATAAAGGAAGGGCTGAGGTGTCCTACCCCTATCATATATGACATAACGATTACAGTATAACGAAACTTGATACGGAGCAACGGGAACAACTCGGCAGGGTTCCGGATCCCCTGTTTTGACTTGTAATTTAAGAAGTAGCGAGCGGAAAACTTGGCCTGCAAAAAAGCCACAGCCAACAAAGATAAAATTCCTTTTGTGGTTACAGGGAGAAGTCAGACAAGCCGAACCATAAATGAAAGGATCACATGTTTTATTGTAAACTCTTCTGATTTGGGCGAAATTGAGGAGCCGCTGTTTCAATTGATGTAAAAGGCCCTAGTTTTGGACACGTGAGGCAGGTGAATTAAAAGCTGCTGAATTTCTAATGCGTACAGTCTCTGACTGAAGAGAATAATTCCTAAGCCTTAAATATGACTATCATAAACAGTATCTGGTAGCCTTCAGCTGAATAAACATTTTTTTTTTTTGGTCATAAAGGTCATAAATATAGTTATTGAGCAGCTTCAATTTTCTTGAGATAGGAGTGCCGTAACACCTACCGAGTGATAAGGTTTCTGAGAAACGATGGGCTTATCAGTAATACATGACAGTCAGGAATGCAGACTACCCTGCGTCCAACTTCTGACGCCGATGTGTGAGACAGAAGTCCCCGTCCAGATCACGTGGCAAACTGGTACGTGCTAGATTAGTTCAAATAACCTGAAGGTGCTACCGCAGGCATAAAACTCGCTAATTCCACTAATCAAGGTTTACGCGTCAGTTATGCCATGGCATAGCAAAGGGAGAGAGCTCGAGGTGCCTGTTGAAAACCATGGAGGTTCTCAGATCGCTTTCCGTGTGCTTCTCCCCAACTTTCCCTGACTCGTGAGTGACCCTGAACTTTACGTTTCCTTATGCTCCCGTGAGCCGTAGGGGATTTCTTTCCCCTGGGGAACCCCTGGCAGTGCTCTGTACTCATCTCCCTCAACGATTGCTCAGCGGTATCTTTAGAAATCCTGCCTCGTGCCTGGAATTTTAGATCCAAACATCTAAAAGATCATTTAGAAATAGCTGAACAGCTGACGCAGCGACTGTGACAACTCCTGTTGGTTTGGGTTTTTTTAAGAATATTGGGTTCAGCAGGAAAGGGTAGTCCTGCCTGAGCTTTAGGTTTCCTTCAGGCAAATTCTTCCTCTTATTTTCTTACATTTCTGTGACCCTGTATGCAAAACCTGTGCATACTTTTGTCTGTAAAGGGAAAATGTCTCAACTTCTTTGCGTCCTTGTCTGGCAGCCTGGGTCTTTGGCGTCGTCTGGGTTGTGGCGGTGAGACGGGCTCTGCCGGGCACCTGACCTGAGGCGTCTGGACTGGCTTGAGGGAGCAACCAGAGAGCTTGCTTACTAACACCATAACGATATGTCTTTTCTCCCTAGCTCTTTCTTAATTAGATAGCAACCCAACCGCCAAGATTTTAAGTTTGCCGACTGTCACACTGAATGACTTTCATATGAAAGGTACGGAATAACCAGCTGTAGAAATGCAACCATGAGATGCGTGGTTAGTACCGATCTTCCTGATCAGCTTCAGCAGTGTCTGGGTCAGCCCTCTACAAAAATATTCCTTCTTTTTTGTTTGGTTAATACGCAGTTCTGAAAGCCTAACTCATTTTGACGAGCCCTTCTTCTCAGGAAAGGCTCACTGAAATCCACGGGCTTGTCTCTGCCCCTCTTCCTCAAGCTGGTGGTGCTTGGTATCTACCACCATTACCAAGGATGGAAACGGCATTCATTTTTTTGTTGGAGGGCTGAACGTGAAGTGTGTTTTCTGAATCCGTCCTCTACTGGGCAGGTGTGACAAAGGTCACTGGGTGAGTGCTTTAACAAAGGAGTATCAATTAGTCATAAGGTTGCAAAAGTCTTCTCAGAAGAAGGATGAGAGCAAGAGCCGTGCTGTACCACAGGGCTGCTTCCTCCCAGCGCAGGAGATCATGATCCCTATTCCTGTATTTTCCGTGCGGCCCGTGATTCTTGCCGCAGAGAAGTACAGTTGCAACACCTATGCTGCTGAATATTTTTTTCCACGTACACTGGTGATGAAAGCTCTGGTAGGAGAAGCACCTTCGAGTTCTGTCTCCAGAGGACGTGGCACAGGGATCTCCCTGCAGCACAAGCGAGCGCGCCACCAATACACAATTCTGGAACAGGTCTAAAACCATTGCTACCACTTCTCTCTCTCTCTCTCCTCATTTTTCTGCTAGCTGGCTTAATTTCCCTTTGCTCATCTTGCTGGTTGTTCTGGATCCTAGTGCTACGCATTTCATACTCCACCCTTGTGGCTGGACATCTAAAATTCATTAACGGCGATGTTGAGTATTGCTTCAGCAAAGTCCCCGAGCCTCGAGCAGAACAATTGTGGTTGAGTCAGAACTTTATTCAGTTTTCAGCAGTTTGAAGGAATCCAAAATTGCAGTCCTTCCTTTCTGTGCCCTTTGGCCGATTAACAATACAATCAAAAAAAGCCATTTACTGATCGGGTTTGATGGAAAATATCTGCCTGTGTATATTCCTGGGGTTTCCCCATGTATGTAGTAACTGCATAGGAAATGAAGTCATGGCCAGAATGGGAAGTAGTGGCGGGGGGTAGGAGAAGAAGAAAATAAAGAAAATGGACAGGATGTGGCTGAAGCATTATCAGGATGTTCATGCTATCAACATGCAGCAGCTTTTTAAAGAACAAGTGGCCACTTGGGTTTAATTGCAGTTCTTGCATTTTTAAGGAAAAAAAAACTTGCGGTAGGATTACTCAGGGACTTTCCAGTATTTCATCTGGTATCACCATGTGTTGTCTTTCATATTAAATAAACACCTTTTTTCATTAATCATCCTAAGTAACTGAAAGCTCATTACAACACATGAACCAAAGAGTTACTCAGGCAAATATTTTATTTAATGTGACGAGGCCAAGGCTTCCAGGACTGAGCAGAACCAGTAGCTGAGAATAAGGAAAGGACTGGAGGAGATACTTAAGAGTAGCACTTGTTCACACTCCCTGTCTTACTCCCTCGCCTCCCCGTAGCAAGTTTCTATCCCCTGAGCTGTGCCAAAACTAGACGTTCGTTTTTGAGGTAGCCTCTATCTACTTGAGGGAGGAGGATAAAATCATGTCAGTTTTTCCAAAGCTATTTTATTTGCAAGCCTATTGCAAAGCAAAGCAGAATTAACAAAGCAGTGCTACCTAGCTATTGCAGTTCTAATCATCTGCCGACTGGTGTAAACCATGAGTAAGTGCAAATCAGTGGAGCTCTATCTGAAGAGAACAAGGTCCCGAACTCAGGGGCAGCGAGATGATATGAAGCACAACAGCTACTAGGAGACGGAAGAGGGGGCATCGGCCTCCAGTTCCCCTGTGTGAATCATCAAGGCGTTTTTTATTTCCAAAATTTCAGCTGTAAGGAGGAAAAATCAGCTTAAACTAGAGGTAGAGGGGTAGAGGTAGAGGGCTTACGCGGAGAGAACAAAGGGTGAAGACAGCAGAACCTGGAGAGCCAGGGAACTGCATTCAGCGTGTTATCATAGAATCATAGAATATTTTATGTGGGAAGTGATCTTAAAGCCCACCCAGTGCCACCCCCTGCCCCGGGCAGGGACACCTCCCACTGGACCAGACTGCTCCCAACCCCGTCCAACCTGGCTTTGAACCTCCAGGGATGGGGCAGCCACAGCTTCTCCGGGCAACCCCAGCCAGGGGCTCCCCACCCTCACGGGCAGGAATTTCTTCCTCGTATCTATTTTAAATCTCCCCTTTTCCAGTGTGAAGCCATCACCCCCCGTCCTATCACTACACGCCCTTGTGAAAAGTCCCTCTCCGGTTTTCGTGTACTGGAAGGGCCGCGAGGGCCCATCCCCGTTGTCTGGGAAGCTGGCTCCTCCTGGGACTATCATCCTTGAGGAGACTGTGTGCACGTTTACGTCACGTGAAACCAAGACAGGTTTTGAGCTCCTTAAACAAAGACGTCTGACAATGGAGCTGAGGGAAAGCGCTTCTGAGTAATTGCCAAACTGGAGGGCAAACTGGAACAAACACATCCTAAGGAATCCTAAGGATTCCTAAGGAATCTGCTTCTGGTGCAGCGCTGCTGGTCAGACGCTGCGGAAACATTAGCTGACTCCAAGCAGGTAACTGTTCCCTGGGAATTCATTTCTTCTGGTTTATTTACAGGTTAAATATTTGCCCTGCTGAGTGCATGGCATTGATTTTTGGAGATAATTTGTGTTTGTTCTGCTCTGTGGTATGTTGATTTGGAATATTTGCTGTGGAAGAGATTGGTTTCCCCTATTAGTAGGTACAAATAAGGATTTGTGTTGCAGTTGCACCTGGGTGTTCTGCTTCCTCCTGCAGTTGTTACAGATGCTGGGCAGAGGTCAGGAGAGTCAGCTGAGATGGGAACAGACCCCAGGTCCTGGCTCTTCCCCCCCCAGTCCTTAACTCCAAGAAAAAAGAGCAAAAGCAGCGCCCTCCAGCATGCTCTCTTTCTCACTGGTAACACTGTGCTCGAGGTAATGGTTTGCAGGGGAACCAAACTCATTCTTCTTGTCTCTGGCTTTCCTTCTTCTTGCCCTCATCTTGTAATCTTGTTCCTATATCAAACTGAAAACCCCAGGGACTAATTCACATTCTTCTGACTTCCCGGCAGCTCCTGCTGCGGAGAACTTCCTTTAATTCCAATGGATCTTGTAACGCTGATGAAAAGTCAGCAGCAGGTCAAACAAATGCTTTAGGTATGACCGGTTTTGCCGTCTCATAGATATGTAATAGCAAACCAGAATATTTGTGTGACAAAAAGAGTCTGTGAATTTGCACCTTATTGTTTTCCAAGCGCGCGCAAGTAGCTCTCTAGATCTTTAAAGGCCCAGTGAAACAAAGATCGAATTCATATTTTGTAAGCTTCCCCGGCTTGCCTGCAGTATTACAGCACTTTTGGGAAGCAACTCTATTTGTGTGTAAAGTTTCTCAGATTTTGTGAACTTGAAATGAAACCCACCATCGTTTAGCAGGGTAAATCTGTGTCTAACCATCTTGGCAGTTATACTCTGAATCTTATCTTCTCACATCCTACCTTTCTAGTGGATTTGCAATTCAGCCTGGTGCTTTGGAGACAGTGATGAAGCTCTTCTTGAACTCTTCCAAAGAAAGCGACCTGGCAGTTGAAAGTAGTCACTGGTAATCTGAGCTCAACGCTTCCTACCCAGACCGGTCTTCTAAATCTGAGGTAGATCTTGTCTCCGTATGACTGGCTTGTGTAGGGCATGGCTGCGGGTCCGATGGTTATCAAACCCCCTTCAACCAAGATCTGAGCTAGCTCCCACTGTCACGGTCAGAACTGCAGGCGGGTTTATACCTTTAGCAATTCCTAAGGTGTGTCCTGAGGTTCTGAACGCCCTAACATCCCTCTGCCTTTCCCACCCTCCCCTCTCTTCACTATTACACTTCGGTGTTCGTCCTTTCTGGGCTCGGATTCTCTTTGAATAAAAGGTATCTTCTTCTCTTTATTGCATGGAAAGTATTTGTCATTGGAATTCAAGGAAAAATGTGAAAATTGCTCTTATATATCGCTGTTTCCCTTACTTACAGCCCAGAGCTAATTTAGTGTTATAAAAAGTAATGTAATTAGAATACAGGAATTTACGCACTTAGATTTAGCATAAACAGCTGTGTTGACACAGACCATTAGCGGTCGATGCCAAACCCAAACGCCTGATGCTTTAATGTAGATCAAGGATATAAACCTACAGCACGGAGTTTGATTTTCCCCAGCACTTTTTTCCCAAAGGTCTGCCAGTACCTGTTTGTTAGCTCCAACCAGTTGAGGCACCCAGTCCCGGCCCAGTTAACTGGGAAACCGTTCATTCGGAGCGTTAAGGCACACGCTGAGGGCAGGCTCTGAGCCAAACCTGTAACCACTGTGGCGGTGCAATCCCCCCCGCACACCTTGAGGCCACCCGGTACTTGGCGTGATTTCCTCCCCACCTGGGCCGCATAATAATACCATGGACCAGAATGTGACATAATAGTCAAACACAGAAGAAACAGAAGGTTGAGAGCAACGGACCAGAACGCAGTAGCGTGCCTGGTCCCCATGGCTCCTACCGTCTGAAGATAATAACATCATCCATCACTCCTGACAACATATGGAATGTGGCTGTGGCGGGGGGGAGGATACCCGGACCCCAAGATCTAGCAAGTTCTGGGCTTGCGGAACCAGTGGAAAGTACCGGAATATTCCCTTGTCCTTCATGCTTAGTGTGTGCTTCCTAGGAATCTTTGAGATGGTCCAAAAGCAACGTTAGAGTTTTGTCAGGAGCTCCTTGTTCATCCACGCAGGGCTCCTGCTGCCTTGGCTTGATTCCCTGCTTGCTGGGATGGAGCTCTCTTGAGCTTGGCGGGGAGGTGATACTTGAAGATCAATCCGCGCTCCTGGACCACTCTGCTCTCCAGGATGGTCTCCCATGGGATTCTTCCGAGCAGATCCCTGAAGAGCCCCAAGTCTGCTCTCCTGAAGCCCACAGCTGTGATCTTGTTTTTGGCCTTGCCTGCTCCTTTCAGGATGCTGAACTTGACCATTGAGGCTGCTGCAGCCCCAGTATGAATTAATGCTAATAACCCAACCATTTTGGGCTGCTAACAGGAGAGTGACATTTCCCAGACCAGCAAGGAGCACCATTACAAAAATTGTGGTCAAGTTTTTGCCCCAGCTTGACTCTGTGAGTCAGTGTCACCTGTAACCATGGGTGATTCACGAATCCTGGCAAAGCAGCTAGGTGGTGACAGTGACTTGGGCAATGTACGGCATTCAGAGTTCGAACCTTACGTCCAACCTTGAATCTTGCAAGATCTCCTGGCACATTAACTGCTATTAACTGCCGGCTGCTCCAGCACCCCTCTACTGTACGTGAGCTTCACCGTTCCTTTGTGCTGGCTGAAGATTTGGTACTGACGGCAGGTGGAGCCTGATGAGTGTTTCAAAAGCGACAAAAGTCCTCACGAATCGAGAAGGCCTAGCAAGCTAATGCACTTGGGACATCAACAGTTTGCAGGCAATCGTACCTTAAAGAGTAATTACCGAGTGCCGTACTCAAAGCCTCTGACCGTCCAGCCAGAGTAAGTGTGTACTTAGCTACGGTTGTGGTAACCTGGAGCCATCTTTGATGAAAGCTTTAAGTTACACACGTGGCACTGCAAAGGTCCTGCAAACCACACTGTCCCTCTCAGCTGTGTTTCTGGCATCTTTAGCTGCTTTGCTGTGTGCAATGACGGTCACTTGGGAACCTACTGCAGCTAATAAAACTGTCCAGTTCTGTGGACCAGGAGCAGTGACGGTGTCTCAAGGGCTTTATCTCATCCTGTACACGGGGTGGTTAGTTATACAACACCGTGCAATTATTAATTCATAAGGATTTGGCTTGCGCTTTAGTAAGGGAGATGTAACAGTACTTTTGACCAGGGAATGGTTACTAAAGCGGCGTTTGAAAACAACTTCCTTCCAGCTAAGGTTGCAAAATGAGCAGGATGTGCCCTTGTGGCCGTGCACGTCACTCTGTTCGCTCTCTGTACATGCAGTGTGCCGCACACGTGTGAGAACGGGACGAGCTGCCGAGTAGGCTTGAGCTCCTACCCTCTGTTAGTACAAACTTGAAGTGATAAGCCTTGAGCTTCAAGGTATAGAAACCGACAGGAAGAAATGAGTTGTGGAGTATATTTGTGCAGCCTGATTTAAATTTGATGCCTTTTATGCCCAGTTTCAAGGTAGAGCTCAGTTTATCATGGACGTTTGAAGCACTGCCTACTGGAATATCCGTGCAGAACGGAAGAGCTGATGTGCTCTTTCTTGCTGTGGCATAAACACTCCTGCCACGACAGACAGGAAGATCCTGTCCAAAGCTTTCTATCACAGTAATGCTTTTCATCATGTACTTTTTTCATTGGTTTTTTGTGATACTTGTTTAAGAAGTTACTAATTAAAAATGATGCATCGTGTCTTTAACTCACCATAGTGCATTCCGAAAGGAATGTTTGTAATTCCGTATAAGCCGGTGCGTGTCCTACTCTTTTCACAACCCAGCCTGAAAGGAAACGGCAGGCATTATTGTAGCCATGTACCAAAAGAAATTCCAGACAAAAAGCATTTATCTGTAGCAGAAGGCAGAAGAGCAAAGCAGCCTGGTTTTCTTACACGCTTTGTGAGTACTTCTGTGATTTGTTGACAGTAAGAAGTGCAAATGAGGTGGTACCAGTTCAGACAACAAATTAATTGCTTCCCTTCTGAACATATTAAAAATTGCATTTTGCTGTTTAGGCAGAACATTAAGGCAGGTTGTGTCGCACCATGGTGAGTTCCTCGGAGTTCCTCCTCCTTTATTGTCCGCTGCTTATTTCCTTTCGGAATCAAAGATATTTTCCAATAACCACCAGTCGTTCTAACATTTTACTATGTTTTGCACAGATTAATCCAGAAAGGAATAGCGTTTCTCATTAACATGCAGTCCAGTCAGAGTTTCAGTGGCAGACTTTGGGGACTTATTTTGAGGTCTGGGAGTAGGAACGGGCTGAGATTTCTGAGGTGTTTGCTATTACAGACATGGTTTTTTCACTCCAGTGCCGGTGGTTTTATTCATAGGGTAATTCTTCCTTATTTATTTGAGGGGGGGGGGCCCATTTTGTACTCTGGCCCTTTGATAGCGGTAGCGAAATATCTGAGGAGGCAGCGCAAAAGCTGCACCGCAGAGATGGGACCGAGAGGCCAGGGCTGAGGAAGGCATAGGAACGTCTTACGCTGTTTTCCCCAAAGCTATAAGTTTGAAAATACATCCTTAGTTGTAACGACATCACCTAGACAGCTCTTTACTGTAATCCCTTGTATGAAGCGTCGGATGTGCTGTATTAGCTGGCAGATAATATCTGAAGGATTGCTCTAAAGCCTTAAAGAACTCAGGCGCCAGCAAATTAAGTCATACGACACAATGGAATTACAAGACATAATGACATTTTTATCACAGAAGGGAGGCTGTCTTTATTAAGCCTTACTAACATATAGGTCACTTGACTTTGTGGCAAGTTCAGTCATGAACTTCTCTTCCTCCGAGCAGCGATGGCTGTGGATTAAGGAAGCATCGGTTATGGCTAATAATCTGCTTGGCCTCAATCTCCCTTGGCCTCAAGAGCAACCCGAGGGGGTATCGGGCACTGGGTGCTGCCCAGGGAGCAGTCGGAGCGTACTGGTAGTATTTCTAGGTGACACCTACTACCACAACTACAGTTTTACCGCCGGAGCGCTGCCTTGCGGGCGACTCCTATGGGATAAAGGGAGACCAAGCAGGCTGGAGGCAGAAGAGCAGTTGTGGCTCAAGGTGAGTTGCCTCGTGTCTTTCAGGCTGTGAAAACCTCTCCCGGTGCTGCTGATCTGCAAAAGGCAATGTCAGCACGTTGCACCTTTGCCGTTTTTCAGGGCCCCATCCTCAAGCCCACGTACCAGCCGTCGCTCTTTTCCAAATGAATCATTTGTTGTGGGGACATCCAAAGGCCATTCTCGTGTCATTCTTTTACTTGGAGGCAGGAACTTGGTAATGAGTTCCAGCAAGACAATAAAATCATACCCGCATGGTGTTGCAATCTCGTCGTGTTGCACAGTGTCATCCTGGGAGCCCGGTGGAAGGAGTCACTTCTCCGCTAAAGGCACGCAAGCGAGAACACTCTCATTTTGAAAGAGCATGGTGGGCCCGCTTTGAGGACAGCAGGACAGCTTCCTGCCCCGGAGCGGCAACCAGCATTTTATCATTTCTGCTAATTGAGAACGCTCCCGCTCCAGCCAGGCAGCAGTTCACATTGTTCCGCCCAAGTTCCTGGCGTAGCTCGTCTGTGGGTTCAGCATAATCATCTCTCCCTCTCAGAGGAGGAGTAAGTGGATGCATTAGATCTTTTCTTTTGGCATCAGCCCAGCAGACAGCATACACTTGTAAAAATCAGGAATCATAGAAGCACTTGGGTTGGAAGAGACCTTCAAGATCATCGAGTCCAACCACAACCTACACTACCAAAACCACCCCTAACCCATGTCCCTCAACACCACGTCCACCCGTCTTTTAAATACCTCCAGGGACGGCGATTCCACCACATCCCAGGGCAGCCTGTTCCAATGCCTGAGAACCCTTTCAGTAAAGAAGTTTTTCCTAATATCCAATCTAATGGAATGGCCGGGAACGCGTAGGCAGGTCTTCCAGGAGCACTTGCAGCCTTACCAGATGGCGTCTTGCAGCCCTGGGCGCAGGGCTTCAGCGGGTCGCAGGAGTCTAGCACGAGCAACTTCCCATTTTCCTGTTTTTGAAGACTATCTAGAATATTGGGCTACTCATCTGAAGCCGAGCTTTCGCACACTGCCTCAGCGAAAATGAACACCAGCAGCGGTAACTCAGCCCCGAGGTGCTCAGCACACCGGCCTGGTGCGGAGCCACCGCGCTTGGAAATCCGCTGGAGCCTTCCCACACCCTTCACCGCTCTTGCACAACCGGCAGCCACTTGCTTGTGTCCCTGGAGGGGAAGAGGAGGCTTGAATCACTGAGATCAGGGTCTGGATCCGCAGCTCCCATTCCCGTGTGGGTCTCTGAGTACAGAAGTTCTATGTAAGGCTCACCCCGAGAATATGAAATCACTTTGTGAGAAGAAAACGTGGACGTGCGTGTTTTCTAGCTCGTGTTACCAGGTCTGGGATGTGTTGTCAACATTCTGCAGCAAGTTAACGGCGCGGCCTCTGATATTTACAGTTGTACCCTTGAATCTCCATGTGGCTCCTTAAAGAAGTGCCCGATTTTCACATTTGTAAGTGCTGTTGAAGTTGCCAGGTATCTGTGAGAACCATAAGACATTCCAATATCTTACTTCACAAGTGCCCATGTGAACGCATGGACCTGTTAGGAATTTTCAGCTTAAGGCAAGTCCCTTGTGAAAGAAAAATGTAAGGACAACCCAGGATAAAATCAGCAAGTAAGCTAGATTTATTGCGTGTACATGATGTGGCAGATTGCTAAACTCAGAGAAAAGACGAATACATGCCTAAAGCCTTACCCTGGAACCCCCGAGATTTCAGACCAGCTCTTGGCTTGGGCGCAGAGTTTTGTGACTCTGGGATAGTGGATGAGGCCAGGATCTGGAAAGATCTCATCACAGATGGGGCTGTCGTCCTCAAAGGTCATTCCAGAGCAAATTAATTACATCTGAAGGCTGCAGTTTTACTCCTTTGTGCCTGACTTCTCCTCTATAAAATTACAGAGCTGCCTAGATGGAAGCTGTCTGTCTCCCACGAGATGGGTTTGAGTTATCATGATTCTTTTCTAGACTTTCAGAAAAAGAACCACTCTAAAGTATACCGCATGGAGGAAAGTTAGTTTAAAGTCCTCGAGAAGTGAGTGATTAATATTTTTATTTTATTAAAGAATATATACACTTTAAAAAACAGGAGCAGAGGGTTGACATGGGTTACACGATTAAATAAATTATCTTCACAGTTCTTAGACACAAGTACAGGCCTCAGGCAATGTACGTGAAACTGGGTTATCTTTTTGCAAAAGCAGGTTTGCAAGTTGCCAAGTATACTGTGAAGCTTGGATCTAGAAGACCTTTGAAAGAAACATCACCTTTATTTTGTGTATTTTGCATGAAAAGATGCAAGTTATGGCTATGAGCTTATCTTTAACTCTTTAGGCCCTTTAACCTTCCAAAATGGAAAGAGATTCTGTAATCCAGAAAAGAAGAGGCTGGCTTTCTTCCTTCCGAAATACATCTGCCTTATAATCCCCTGGGAAGGATTCAAGCAATGTAGTTCTCCCTTATCACATTTCATAAACAAATTAACTAACACGGAAAAAAGCCTTGGGGTTGGGTGATGGTTTTGCCCCCCCCCCCCCTTTAGAGCCAGGAATTTCACCTGCAGGGGACACGCTGGTGTTCAGGGCCGCGCTGTGTGTTGGTAGCGATGCCCCTTGGAGGCACCGGCTCAACCCTGAGCTTCCCACCAGAAGCTGGCGCAGGTCACGCTTCTACTGTAGGATTTGCATGATTTGTTTCACCTTGGCATTACTTGGTCTAACACAGAGTTGGGGATTGCAAGGGTCTTATTCACCCCACTGAAGTCACTGAGGTGATTTCCCTCTCCCACTTTCTACTTGTGTAACCTGGTATTTTTTCCCCCGCCGTCTCACATGCCTTAACAAGATCACGCAAGTGACAGACGCTCCCCAGATTTTCTTCTGGTACGTGATACGGTGCAAACTTCAAGCATTTAGCAATCAAAGGCGTAAGTCCCCCCACCTCTGCCAGTTCTAAAACATCAAATTCCTTTCACACGTGTACAGTTCATCAGTCTCTGGAATTCAGAGCTTTAATGCTTCTGTTTCAAAAGGTATGAAACCCGTGAACATAAAAAGCATCTGATCATTTCATGACCACTAGAGCCCATGGCAGTATTTTACTTCAAAAAGCCTGAGACGAAGCATTATATGAGGAGACACCAGTAAGAAGAGGATTTTATGGGAGGGTATCAACTGAGAAACTTGTTACTTACAAATAAATATAACAAATAAACTCCCAGAATCCGTTTGAAAGCATCTTTATTTAAACACCGATTGCAAAACAAAACATCTCCCCTGCTATTACTTGAACCCCAACTATGACATATTTCTAAGTTTATTTCCAATTAATATCAATGCAATTTTTTATATCTTGAGTTAGATGGCAACCAGAAAATACTATCAGGAGTTGGTGTTCAAGTTTAGGGCAAGGGGGAAAGTTAACAGGAGGTGAGTACCAGGTCCAGGAAGGACCGGCTGCTCCCTACGGGACCGGGAGCCAAACACCATAACCCTCCCACCGTCCCCAAAAAGGGCAGCCGGGCGGCCCCAGAGATGACAGCCAGGTTCAACCCAAAGTCCACATCACCTGGCGAGTCCGTGGCAATGAGGCAAGTCCAAAGTCATGCGACAGGACAGGGGCTGGGATCAGCGCAGTCCACGGGCAGGCAAAGCCCTGAGGCTGAAGCAGAGAGCGGCACTCCCCCAGCAGAGTTCAAAAAGGGTAAAAAAAAGCCCAATCCAGGGTTTAAATGGGCTTCTGGGCCCACGGGCGAGGGTGTGGTGGGAGGCTCCAGGCTGGGCTCATCAGGGCGAGTGAGGCCAATCCGGCATGTGGGTCCCGGCAGCAGGAAACCTGCTGCAGTGAGAGCCCTAATGCTGGAAATACTATTATTTTCACCTGCTTGTCACTGCTAGAGGAGTTCCGTGAGGTCATTTAGGAATTCAGCTGGAAATAATGAAGGAGCAAAACTTCGTGAGACTCAACAGCCTTTCCTCCTTCAGCTACAGGCTGCAAAAATTGAAGATTCAGCTCGTGAGACTTTCCGTGACCTTTCCGCGTGTCTGATTTCTTCCCCGAATCTTCTGAACAGGAATAAAACTCAATCTAAATAATTTCTGAACAGCAAAGAAAAAATACAGAGGTTTCCTTAGGTTTTTAATAGTAATACTTTTGTCACCAGGGGTGACATTTAGACTATATTTATTCATTTGCCAAGTGAGAGGTGTTACACAGAGGCAGCTTGTTACCCTTGACAGCCGTTGCGCATTGTTTTTCTAGGGAAATTGCTTTTCCGTTGTCGCGGAGGAGAGAATGAAGAATTATTCCCCCCTCGGCATCATACACAATGAAATAAAGTTAAGGAATTCCCCCTCACATTTTGGTCTGGTATTTATTTTTGTACAAGAAACAAGAATACACCGGCAGGGCATGCTGACAGCATGGAAGTGTTGTCAGTGAAATGCATCAGAAATGGAGAATAAACCCTAAAACAAAATGTTTGCCTGTCCTATAGATTTTGAACTGCACGTGTAAAAGCTTTCCAATGTATTTGAAGGTTCTGCCCTAATACAGTGTCCCAACACGGACTGCCGCTCGTGTTCTTGAGGATTGCTTTGAACAGGAATATCCGATAAACCCATGCCCGTGTGGCTTTCAGAACGTGACAAAGAGGTGCTTGTATTTTCTTTTATGATAAACAGCATAATTTATGATACTACACTGAAAGTAACCTTCAGGAACAAGCTAGTGCACGCATACCCAAACCACCCAGGAAATAGCAGGCTGTTGACTGGCTCACCTTCTCTTTTGAACACAAGTGCTGCATTGTATTGTCAAGTCTGGTTTGGATTTCGTGCTTGTGGTGTTTTGCTGTATCGGTTTCGGGCACATCGGCCCGGTCCTGGAAATTATGAGATTATCCGTAGAGGTAAGGAGCTTACACTTACTAATGAGCTGTGTCGTTCAGCGGCCTCAGAGAGAACTAACAGACAGTGAGGGTTTCACCCCAGGACAGTTCCTCTCAGCAGACCCCTGTGGTAGCACCGGTCCCGGTATCACTCCCTGTCATTTACAGAAGGCTTTTACTCGCTGTCCGTTTAGTGACAGCAGTGGCCAGGATGAAAAACAGTACCTATACCTCCTGCAGGTGACCCAGCGCTGGCGTGCCCCCTCAGGACTGCAGCACACCCGTATCTCAATCATTTTAGGTGCCGAGGGATCCAGGGAAAAGAGCTCAGCCTATTTATGCTATTTATGTGATTGCGGTGTTTGATGGGAGAGAATGTTTTGTCTCTCTGCGGTCTCGAAACTCATGACTCTGGAAGCTGAAAGCAAGGATCTTGTCCTGTTCACTACAACGGCAGAAGCGGGCTAGAGTGGCCATATCCATTTCTTGTTTTGTCCGTGGCTTAGCATTTTGTGGTCCAGATTTTTTCCTTTAATAATATTTGGCTTTGCTAGGAATGTTGGCGTTTCTCTTTGTAAGTGCTTCACTAACAACTTCAAGCAAGCAGGAGACTGCAGTATCATTTCAGCTTTTTTGTCCGCGACCGGTTGCCTGTTCTGTCACTGCACCATTTTAGAGCTTATAACCAAAACCGGACATCTCATGGCCTTTTTCTGCTCTTATTTCTTGTCCAGGAGGATCTACTGATATCCCTGAGGATGGACTCATCATCTGCGTCACGTCTGCTCCAGCAGCCTCAGGTGCAGCACGGGCACCCCTTTGGCAGGGAAAGGCCAAGTGTGGTCACTCAGCCCGGCTACTGGCGGCCCCTGGAGAATGTAGGTATGGATGGACAGACAGATGTATCTACGTCCATCCCCTCCCTTCCCGCAGTTTTATTCTACATCCCTCCCTCTTTTCTGCCCCAGGTCACCACAGTACAGGGCAGCGCATTAAAATGTAATTACAGCGCTTCTTAAGGCAGGCTAATTAGGAAGCCAAGTTTTTCCCAACGCGTCTGTTCACCGGAGGTGCGTGACAGACTGGTAAGGCGGCGGCACCCAGTTTCATCCCCCCTTTTCTGTGCCACAAAACCAGCAAAAGCAGCTGCCAGCGCTGCGGGCATCGAGCGGCACCGGACCGGTGGGGAGTCCCAGCCCCTCGGTGGGTTCAGGCAGGTCCACACTTCCACCTGGTGGCCAGGTCTGACACACCAGCCGCTTGTCGCACAGCCAGTTCCATGCACTTGACCGTTGCTTATGTACAAGGATGTTTTGCTCTCACCCTGGAAGCGACCGCTGTGTTGGCACCGCAATTGTTCCCCCCAGTTATCCCTGACATTAATCCCATTATTTGCATCATTAGATGGACTCCGATGTCGCTGCTGGGACACTCCACTGATGGGTGCTGCACCTTATGTACATTTTATGTGAAGAGTTTTAGAGGACACGGGAGCCCCCACCGTAAGAAGGGCACGGACTGTTCGAGCAGGTCCAGAGGAGGCCACGGAGGTGATGAGAGGTGTAGAGCCCCTCTGCTGTAAGGACAGGCTGAGAGAGTCGGGGTTGCCCAGCCTGGAGAAGAGAAGGCTCCAGGGAGACCTTGTAGCAGCCTGCCGGTATCTGCAGGGGGCCTACAAGAAATCTGGAGGGGCTTTTTACAAGGGCGTGTAGTGGTAGGACAGGGGGCGATGGCTTCAAACTGGAAAAGGGGAGATTTAAAATAGATATTAGAAAGAAATTCCTGCCCGTGAGGGTGATGAGCCCCTGGCTGGGGTTGCCCAGAGCAGCTGTGGCTGCCCCATCCCTGGAGGTTCAAGTCCAGGTTGGACGGGGCTTGGAACACCCTGGTCTGGTGGGAGGTGTCCCTGCCCAGGGCAGGGGGTGGTACTGGATGGGCTTTAAGGTCCCTTCCAGCCTAAACCATTCCATGATTCTATGACACGGAGAACTGTTTCCTCATTATACGTAACTCAGCTCTTTAGGATGGAAGTTGTCACCTCACTGATTCACTTCACCTCAAACAACACAGGTCCCAAAGCAGCTCTGTGGGATTCAGGCCACCCCCCTCCAATAAGAGAAGTGACCGTTATCAGGTCCCGTCTTCTGTTTCCCATCTTTTATTCTTCTACACAAGTTATTTCTCCTTTCCTCTCTTGAGGAATTTTTGGTGCTGGACATGGTTGATTTCCTCCAGGGAACCAGAGTATCCCTACCACCCGGGTCCCTGCCGCCTGCAGGCATCCCAGCAGGTCCTGAGCACAGGTTTTGCCAACAAACAACTGTGTTAACCCTTCCCAGTGTTTTAGGCATAGCCCTTTGTTCACTGACTCTATTCCTTGTTCTCTTTTCTTTTTTCTTATTTTCCTGGTAAAAGCATCAACCCACTGGTCTCTAGTTTTCAAGACACCTAGAAGCTTGTCCTTTAGACCCAGGCCGTCGTCACACCCGGTACCAGGGCAGGGGCAACCGAGAGGTTTGGGCTCGGCTGTTTCCTCTCACACAGAGCATGCTGGAGTCAGTAGGGCTTTAATCTTTTCTCCCTTTGACCATTCCTTACACCTGGGAATCTACCTTCCACTCTAATAGCCTCTTTAACGCCCTTTAATTACACAGGCCCCTAAAACATCTTTCTAACATAAATTTAACAGTTCTTTTTTCTGTGCTCAAGAGTCCATAGACCATTCTCCTAAGGGGTAACTCGGACACACAAACGCTGACAGGTCTGACACCGCCTCCAGCAGCCTGAGAAAAAGCTCACTTGAGCTTTGCCAAGTTCAACGCCAGGTTTTGGCAGAAGGAATTCTGGCAGGCTGGGAGATGCGCCGCCTCGTGGTGCTGCCGCTCCTCTGCCCCCCAACTACCCGGGAGCTCCCCGGCAGGCAGGCACTACTCCTTCATCCGCGTCTGCCTTTACTTTTGGGGTGTTGGCTTCCTCTAGGTGTAATGATTATGGTTTCTGTTGGAATGGTGACTTTTTTTCAGTTCTTTAGAGACCAGGAAAAAGGCTTAGTGTGTTATCTGAAACATTTATAGTGTAAAGAGTCAAAAAAAGGTAAAGTACTAAGGAACAAGCCCAGTCAAAGTTAAGTAGTTGGATTTCCAAAAACTTTTATTAGTTTATCGTCTTGACATACACCTTCTGAATGCAACAGCATTTACGGAGTTTACGTACCAGGGAAGGCTTGCAATAACACGCTTTTCTGTAAACAGACTTGTAGAAAACAGAGCTAACAAAAATCAGAAGATCAAGATAGACAAGGTACGTGAAACCTGGCAGAAATTCTGTTCACATTCATAAAAACTTCTGGCAAAATTCAAGAGCTTTTTTTTTTGTTTTATCACTGCTAGGTTAAATACAAAATGGCACATTTTACAAGACAAATTTAAATGCAAGAAATTTTACTTCCCAACATCAGTGTTTGAACAGATACTCCATTAATTTAAAAAATTGCCCCACTTTTGAAGATATTTGAACAGCATATGATTAAAATCACTTTTACCCCACCAATGCCCTGTCAGTTTGTAGAAATCAAGTGCTGCAGTGACATGTGCAATTGGACCATAGCTCTGATTTCCTGGGTACAAGCAACATAAGGATTTGAGCTCCTTAGCTCAGTCTTTTTTTATTTACATTTGCCAGCGTGTTTGCTTTCTGCAGTAAAATAGGGAAAGCCCAATGCCCAGATTTAGCCCAGACCTTTGAGTAGGTATGTCTTCGATGCAGCGTCCAGCACGCCACCCTTGGGCTCCCGGGGAGTCGGAGCAGAGCCGGAGCGGCCGGCATGCACGCGAGCGCTCCGGTGTGCATTTGGCTGCAGAAGCCAGCGGGGGCCAACACAAGTCCCCCCCTTTGGGCTACAGACCACCAGCCCAAACCCAGCTAGCCCTAGCTCACCACTTCCCTGGCAATAGCAGAGCTGCTCAGCACATCCCTGGGGCACCTCACCTGCTACGAGCCTCCTCTGGTGCCTTCACAAGGCAGGCTGAGCCCAGCCCCAGCCCACAGCCCCCCTGAGCCGGGAGTCCAGGCACCAGACAGAGTCCTGGGGATGAAACAGGACCCAAATGGAACCAAGAGCTCAATCCCCACATCACAGCCCCATCGCCCAGTGACTCCCTCTCAAGCCTAGAGTAACAGCAACGCAGCAGAGACTACAGGGAAGGATGAGTAAGGTCCTCAGCCAGGCACAGAGGGATCCACCACTGATGTAGAGACCAACGTTCCTCCAGCACAGCTGAAAAAAGACCAGTTCCTCCAGGCTCACCTTAAATAGGGTCATGGGCCCATGGGCGGGGGTCAGGGGGTGGGGAGGTTCCAGGTGAGGCAAATCAGGGTCATTACAGTGAATTGGTGCCCTCAGAGTGCAGACACTGAGAGACATCTTACTTTTCATTTTGCAGCATGGAGTTATGCATGTGTCATTGCCATATGGAGTCTGTTACACTGGAAAAAAGCACATCCTGCACCTGGCAAGGCCTTCTCCATGGGTGTGCTGTGGAGGAAGCAGAAGGATCTAACCCCAGAAGAACATCACCTTTGATGAGCTTTCAGGTAATAAAGGCAGCTGTCTGAACAGCAGAGACAAAGAACTGTCTCTCTTTGAAAAACACTGTCACGTAAGTGCAAATCTGTGGTGCTGTATACCAAGAGGGTGCTGCCAGGCTTGAACATTCACATCAGCCATGTAAAAATGGTTGTTGATCTGTGAGTTTTCAGTTTCGGGGTATATCACTAGGCGCTCTTTAATCTTTCACAAAGGTGCCTGAAATTTATTGCTGTAAACGAAGGCTTGGGCATTCAGTGCCCACTCTCGCGGCGCTACTGAGCTGCCTCTGCCGAGGTGCACGGGGGCAAAGAGGGTGTCTGGGGATAGCGGGGGCTCGGGGAGAGGCGCGCTCGGCTCCCCGTGCCTCCACTAACAGCTGGACATTGACTGCTCAGGCGCCGTTCCCATTCCTGCAATAACTTTTGCATAAAATTTCACGCCTGAAATTGCTTCCACTCCCGCACCAGTTGGAACCTGTGCTCTCTACAGACCCGGGCGAGCACGCCGTCCAGCTTGCAGCCCTCGAGGCGCTCCTGTTTCCCTGCAGCTTCTTAGCTGATGGAACATCAGCTCGTTGGAGGGTGCCTCCGCCAGCCGGCAGCCCGCAATTTCCGGCGGTGAGGATCGCCTCCTGAAAGCGCGGTGCCTTTCCCCCGTGCGGCGTTGCGCGGGGGAAGCTGGGACACACCGTCCCAGAGGCTCCATCTGCGTCTCCAGTGGGCAGCTTGTTCAGATTCTTCGCTTGTAAGGACACGTGGACTGGCTAGAAGCAAGGCAGCGCCTGCAGGGCTGAGAATGACAGTTTCAGATGGATCAAATTCCAGACTGGAAGACACACCCTCCGAATAACTGCGCAGGGAAGAACCTTTCCAGAATTTCAGCATCTAAACAGCTATTGACTTGTTTGTGTCGCCTAACGCAGGAACGTGCGGGGCTCATACTCCAAATCAGATAGTGATTTTATTTACAGCTGCGTTCCATACGCCTCCATTCTCACCTGGCTTTGTTTTTTCCAAAGCACTTCTGTACCAGAAAGGCGTGCAGATGTCCTCAAAGATGAGATTAAATTTTAGCCTCGTTGATTCCCGTGAAACCTAGCGTAGGTTGTGAAGGAGTTAGCCAAGCGCTGAGAGAAGATTTAGCCCTTCAAAGTTAGAGGCACTATTGTTTGCTGCGGCGCCGCTGAAATGCCACCGCCTCTGCCATCGAGCTGACACACAGCTGCCACCCCGAGCAGGCAGCGCCCACCCCGCGCAGAGGAGTTTAGGTCTGGCATCCCTGAATGAGAAGAAAAATGTGACCAGTACAATCAGACACTCAGGAGAAAAATATGAATATGACACAGTAAGTATATAAATGGATTTACTTCTGGTAAAATACGCTAGACAGCTGCATGCCCAAAGGGGTGATTTGATATTATAATAAAAAAGCAGCATTACGCTAGGACAGGAGCGATCCAGAGCAAGCAGTTGCAGTGTCTGTGGGGTGATTTTGGGCAAGAAGACCGAGCAGAGTGGAGGATGAGGGTGAACTTTCTTAGAGAGACCTGAGGGGTCACGGAGGTCTCTCCAAAACGCCCAACCCAAGGCAGAGGCTGAGCGAGCCAGCCCAACCTGCTTGGCTTTCCACTTTCTCCTTCACAGTGCTCTCTGTGCTCCTGTGAGATTTTCAAGAGCAAATTAATAAGTGATTGCTACAGATGCTTATAGATCTTCTGCTCTACCCTCTGTTTAAATATCTAATGCAGTACAAAAATTAACAAGTACGTTCTTTCTCTGAACAATTTTTATGATGCCCTTCAGGGATGTTGCTTGCTTACACAGTCAATATTCATTATGGAAAAGTTTTTAGGTCTCAGACGTGGCAGTTTTTACGCTAGCTTCCCAGCAATTTGGTGCACCGCGCAAGTTACTTGTGCCTAGCAGCAGGGAGCGAAGAACTGCGTGCCCTGCGGCGGCAGCGGGACGCAGCGTGCGGAATGCCTGCGCCGCGCGGCAGCTGTGGGCGAAGGAGCGTGGGCTGCGCAGCCCCGGGCAGGATGGGGGGATCCATGCGCCCCCCGGCCTCCGATTCCTCGCGTGGGAGTCACGGAGCACAGACGCGACAGTGCTGTTTGTCACGCTCTTCCTTTTCAACCCGAACACCTTTATTGCACAGAGTCGTGTATGTAAGGATAACGGAAACTTATTTCAGTGTGCTCTGCTGCCGTGAGAAACGACGCCCTCATCTGTCCAGGAGAAGCTCTGGTGTGTGACGGCTTTTTAAGGAAATCGGATTTTATTCTGGAACGGGTGCAGGAATGAATAACTGAGGTGGCCTAAGTGCGAGCGCGCTGTTCCGACTGTTGGTGTGGGCAGCTGGTATGGGAACGCTTTGCAGGCGCTAAGATCTTGCTGGGTGACTTGTTCAGTCTCCTAATGACGCCGCGTACACTAAAGGGTTGTTTTCCTTCAGCGTTGACAGAGGTTCATCATTTTATGCCATCAGAAAACTTGGCCCAGTACAGTCATGTAAAATACAGCGGAGATGTCACATAGCTTCGAATCACACACTCTACTAAAATTTCTTTATAATCTCAATCTCGGGGAAACATCTGCTGTATCCAGTTTCCATATGCTCTCTCATCCTTCCCATTTTCTTGCAGGCTGTACGTTCTAGCCGCGCTGGCTTGCGCAGGTTGTCCTTCTTTCTTAAAGTGACTTCCATTTAGTGCCCCAGAGCGGTGTCTCGTGGGCAAGACTTGCGCTTTCTGGTGGCAAGTGTGAGGAGAACGACAGCTAGAAATCTGGGCTACTTTTTTTAAGGACTGAAATGTTGACATAGACAATAGCGAGGGATTTGCTCGAGCGCTCTTTAACCCAGATCCAGCCTAGCATTAAGCTCATTTAACATCAGGAGGTTTTTGCTTCATAAACATGACTCAGCATCAATTGCTTTGAAGCAGAAGTATTTATCTTCGTTTAGTAGCACATTACACTGCATTTAGGTAGTACACTCTATAATAGCGACACTCCTGAAGCGCAGTTTACTTCAAACTGTTTTTACAAATATAACTTGCAGTTTACACAGAAAAAAGTTTGCCGCCGAGCTCTTCTCCAGAATTTGCCAGCGACTTGGTGTACAGAGAGCATCTCAGGATCTGGGACTGTGGGAATCTTCAGCAGGCGAAAGCCTGAGGAAACAGAGGAAACAGCTTTGGAGTCTGACCCGGCGGGCAGGGAACGCCGGCGGCGTGTCCGTACGCAGCCTCCCAGAGCCCCGCGCGTTCCGCAACGTGGGGCACACGCAGCGGGGCTTCCGACAGCGCCGCACACCGAAGTGTTGGGACATACCTCGGCACTTCATCACACGGTGCTGCGGCAACGCCGAGAAAAGGACGTCTGATTTGCATTGGGTTTGTTAGAAATTAAACTCGGGCCGGTTACTGCTAAACTATTTTGTATAAAGTCTGTGTATTAATAACGTTACTTGAGGACTCATCTTCAGTGGAGCTGAGACATTTCCTGTTTTTTCACTGAGTTTGTGGAGGAAATCTAGGTTTGCATGTGTATGTCTGTGACGCAAAACATAGTGGAATTGGAGTCGTTGCAGGAAGTTTGCTTTACAATTTAGAACGTCCTAAAACGAGGAGAAAGGGGGAAAATTTTGGCGCAGCAACTTTCCCCTCTCAAACAGTCGTACAACGCTTTGCACCTCAAATCCTCCCATTTTACCCAGTCCAAAGGCAGGTGTAGAAGTAACAGAACAAGTAAGGGGCTGTTTCACAGGGGTGGTTCCAGGGGCAGCAGGTGGGGACGCTGTCACGGGAGCAGCAGCAATAGCTTCGCGTCCGAGGGAAGTTCTGAAGCTTCCTCAGAACTCCAGCTTAGATCTAGAATGACGTTTTGATTGCGGAGAGTACTGACCTGCTATTTATAAAGGGAATAGAAAATAGGGCACAGTTCACAATATGACTCAACTGCTTTTACAAAGAAGTAATTAAAGAAAAATCATTAACCTGTTGGAAATGGGAGTCAGGTGCTACAGTCACATGACCCTCAATTGCCCAGGACAGAGGAGCGCTGGGCACAGGGAAGGATCCTGTATTATCAACAGCAGGAAGGAGAGAGCCTGGTTTGGCTGAGGGAGAAGCGTGAGAGGGCTTGACTGTGTTTCTCACAAGAAAGGCCCGCTAGGGGGTTTGTATCTTGAAAACAGAGGAGCTCCAATATAGAGTAAGATGCAGAAAGACATTTGAGGAAGTGGTCTTTTATAGAAAATGTTAAATTTGAGGAAAACTTGGGTCTGGAAACCTTGAGTGTGGAGGACTTAGGGCTTATCTGTGCAGGGTAAGTTGGCTGGCTCTGGCGAGGTTGGGATTTGACTCCTGGTCGAGCTCCGAGGGGAGTGAGAAGCTGCGTTATTGTAGTGCTTTTGGAGAGGCAGTTCCCTCTGGTTCTGCCCTCTGTAGTATTCTGTAGCTCTAGGCAATGGAAATCCTTGCACGGATATATAAAGCTCTGTAATATCATGTGGATGACTAAAGAGGTGTATATAATCACTGCCAACCCCTGATCCGTGACTGATGGTGTTTCAGTTGCTTGGGTAAGCTCTGTCCCTGTAACGGTGGCTCCGGAGGACAGACAGCGATATCTACGAGCAGCTTTTTGTGCAGGCAGAGGTCAGTACCAGGCAAGTTCCAGTTCTTTAAATGATTTCCAAAAGCCTAAGCTTTTGCACGGGTGCTGCTGCAGACATCAGCTCTCCTTTTCTATGCTGTAATACCTTGTGGCCCCCAAAATTCACCAAATAGAGTGTCTGAGGGGTTATGGACAGATAA
The DNA here is from genome assembly GCA_013400795.1 of Pluvianellus socialis. Taxonomy (NCBI): domain Eukaryota; kingdom Metazoa; phylum Chordata; class Aves; order Charadriiformes; family Charadriidae; genus Pluvianellus; species Pluvianellus socialis. The sequence continues at coordinate 122,453 of VZTS01010256.1, read as the reverse complement.
CCAGGCCTTGTAGAGGATGTGTGCATTGCATATTTAATTAATTGAGCTAATCATCTGTTTCTTAGTTTCTGTTTTCCATGCTTATCGGTTCCATCTGGAAAACATGTCCTGGCACACAAGTATTGCTGTTGGCACTTTGGTGTGACGACAGGAAATAATCGTGCTAAGGAATGGGAGGTCCTTTGCAGGGTAAACCCGGTTGGGTTCAGTTCCTTCATTTGTTGCTGTTATCAACACAACCCTCGCGGTCACCTTGTAATACAAAGGAAAGAACCGATCGCTTGTTTTAGGGTAATTTCAGATCTTGTCAGTTGAGGCTCTACCTTTGCGTTGTAGTAGCTGGCTCAGAAAGTCCAAGAATTTTCCATGTTTGGAGTTAATGATCTGAAGTTGTCCAGAAACAGCTGTCGGCCAACAATAGCAGGGATTTTCCTTCTCACTATGAAGCTCAGAAATATGTTGTGAGTTTATGTATACCCTGCTGTGTTTATCAAAACACTTCCACTGAAGTCCAGCGTGCCTGTAGGATCTTGCCACGGCCAGCCGGCTTACGATGACTGTGTGCTACAGAAATAGAACAGGAATCTCTTAGCTGTTTTGTCTGAGATGTTTTTCTAGCTTTAGCAGTCTGTTTGTTAATGATTTGAGGCCAAGTTATTAAACAACTGAACTCCCACTTCCAATTATTTATTAACTTAAAATCACTTGAATATTAATCATGCAAGGAGCCAGAAATGCCGAACAGCCTTTAAAGACTCGAGGATCATCACGTTCCCTGCCCTTTCTACGCAAATCATCGTTACCCTTTCACTTAAGGGGAGAAGTAGTGTAGCCAAGTTGTGACTCGTTATTAGACTTCTAGGGCATATAAAGTATGTTTATGAGGAAAGATGAAAATACGATGCTCCCTGTGCATTGATTATTTACTTGGAAAGGAACAGAAGGGTTCTCTTTCTTGGAGTTTACAGTAAACTAGTTTCTGCTGTGAAGACCTCTCTTCCCCCCGCAATGCCGTCCCTATTCCTGCGCCGCCCAGTCTCCGCACGGTACTTCCCAGGCAACTGGTGTGGCTGGAATGACAGAATTAGGCCATTGGAAGGAGCAGGTTAAGTGTGAGAGTGAAAACTAGAAATAAACCTGAGCCCCACTCACGGAGCCAGTGTAAACACCTGCTTTAACTGGCAGTGAGAGCTGTCGTCCTTTACTACAATGCAGGTTTTTACTGCTTTATTCTATTAATTTCTTACTGAGACATCTTTGCATGAGTTCGAGCAATTTAAGCATTGGGTTTTCAGAACTTAAATGTGAATTTAAAAAAGCTATCCCTAAAAATTTAAATTAATCTTAAGAAAACAAACAAAGCCTCAAAAGTTGAGAGTCAGCAGGAAGCTTGAGTTACACTGAAGGGTTAACGTTACATTGCCTTGTTGTAATCTAGTAAGTGTGGTCTTTGTTTCTAAAAATACTGGGATACCTTCTGGTAGCAAACAGCTTTCCAGCCTGAGTGTCCAGCGGTGGGGCATGCTTGTCAGGAACAGATTTGACGTTATCTTGGTGGAGGGACTGGAAGGTGCTAGGCTGTGCCTCCTCTCTCATCTAGCCCCCCGGCCCAAGAGCGTCGGGCAGAGCACTCGAGTGCCTGAAGCTGCGACAGGAGAAATCGAATCTCTGTTTTTAAACGGGATGAAGTTGTATGGGGTTGTGTTAACGCACCGGCGGAAGACTTGGAGCAGCTCCAGAGGGTGAGCTTGGTGGGAAGCTCCAAGCCCACCGGAGCACGGAGCTTCTGCGCTGTTGTGAATTGACTCGAAACCTCCTGTGTTGACCCCTTGCTGTGTTTTCGAAGACTTCTCAATGTTATATATACACCAATGAATGTTTATTTAAATATTGTTCAGGTGCAGGGCTAGAAACTGCAGCGTAAACTGTAATCCCCAATATCAAGTCTGTTGTGTTGTGTGCGCAGGAGTGAGCCGAGCTCGTGGCGAGAGTACACCGCAGGACAATGATGCGATTGGGAATCAAACATTTATGGGTCTGTCCTGCCTCTCCCTAACATAAAATTATGCAAAGCAAAAGTAACTTGATATAAATCACAGTACAGTAAGATGGGAAGGCAAGTTCAGGCTCAATATTTTTCATGCTCTTGTCTCTGTGGCCCAATAACTTCCAGTTTTAGGCTTGATGCTTCGAATAACTTGCTCGCCACAAATGGATGGGCAAACAGTGGGAACTTGTATTGGTTCAGATATTTTTTTTACAGCTTAAACATCTGCTTCTGCGATAAGCTGCTCGGCAATTACACGAAGCAGCAATGCATTTTCTCTTACGTACACGACTCTTGCCCAATGAATAATATTCATAATGCTATTATACAGTTAAGCAAGAAATGGAATATACAGCGGCATGTGATTACGTGAACTAGTTGCGTTGTCAGAATTTTGGTCAAAGTGTTATAAATCCATATATCTCTGTTTAGGCGTCATCTGATAGCACGTCTCGGTTATGCCACTAACCACTGAAGACAGGTATGTATCTGGAGAAGGAAAAACGCCCTTGTCCTTTGGAGTAGGAAACAGCCAAGGCAAGAAGTTAAAGCATAACAGTGCTTTGAGCACAGGATGTTTCAGGGTGCGTCCTGTCAGCAGATAATTCCTGAGAGTCAGCAGGCTGCCTCTCGTTATGAAGTTAGTGATTAAAGTGTTAACTGGAGCCTCCCCTGTGTAGGTGTAACCGTGACTAAGGGAGGGCTCCTGTCGGCCGCTTGCAGGAAGGAGAGCGGGTAGGTAAATATTCCCGACATGCACCGAGCTGTGGGGAGTGTCCTGGGTCTCCAGCTCTCCCAGTTTGTTAAGCAAAATAGTAATTAGCAGCTCTGCGGGTTCCATGAAGTAGCAGAAGGAGCTGTCAGCCAGGGCGATGCTGTCATGCCTTGTCCAGGGCTCGGTGAAAGGTACGTGAAACTCCTCCTCTGCCTCCCCTTCTCCCACCGTACGCGCAGGTAAGTGGAACGTGGAGCTGGTGCTGGTCCCTGCTTGCTCTGAACCTGCCGTGTCAGTAGAAAGCACGGTCCTTCACAGCCACCCGCAACCCCAGCCGAATTCCTTTCGGGTAATGAGGGTGCCGGAGGGAAGGAGAAATGGCTGGTCGGAAATTCTCATTGGAGAAGTTGCTAAATCTCGAGGCGGCTCTGCGTGAGGCAGTGGAGAGGAAAACGGGCAGGTAATCGGTCGCGCTGCTGCTCCGCGTGTCCGTGGGCATAAGCCTCCGCTGCCCTTCAGCCAGTCGCCGGCGTGATGGAAAAGGTTACGCGGGTGACCTTGTCTCTTCTTTTTGGCGGGTGAAAGCTGCCTTTCCTAAGCGACCTGAAACCGAAAGTGACTTCTTTCCATAGTACTGGATTGCTTACTGTTGGGAACGCGTGCGGTGTAAGCCCTGCGCTATCGCTGTGCTCTGCGTGAAGGGAGGGAGCTTGTGTACCTCTTCCCTTGTGACTCGGAGAGCTCAGGGGCCGTTTTCACAGTTAAAAACCAACTCGCTTTGGGTTTCGGTCATCAAAGCTCATTTTGAACCTGCCCGAGCAGAGGGGTTACGCTGTGTTTTGTGTTCAGGTACTGCAGTTACAGCTCTGTGCTGCAGCAGTTCATTTTTTAAAATAAAGTGTAAAGAAGTCTGGAAGACAAAGAAAAAAGGAAAAAGACCCCCTTGTTTTCAGTGGGGAAAACGCAAGTGTTGGCAAAGAGTACTCGCGTTTGGTTAGACAGTTGCCCTGGTGGTGAGGACATCTGACTTCAAACCACAAACCACCACCAAACAAAATTCCCAACGAGAAACCCAACATGAAGGATCCTGTAACTACAGTGTGTTAGACAGTATTCTGCTGATACTGGGTTTCTTGTGTATGTGAACAAATCCTAAATGCATTTTTACAGGAAGAGATAATGGTCCAAAATGCTGCTAAACACCTGACACTTCTCAGTTCAGAAGATGCCTTGGGTGTAGGTGCTGTTGTGCCTCCGGTGCAAAGCTCCCTGTGCTGTGCAATGGATTAGATGTTTAAGCCCCTGATAGACAGCTGGGCTTTGGGGCTTCTGTATGAGAAACTGAGGAGTTTCACCCCGTTCTGACTTCCCGCTGTTTTGGAACAGCGTCAGGAAGCTCTGGGTCAAAACGCCTGGAGATCTTTGGGGACGTTTGGGTTTTGAGTTTTTCTGAACAGCAGTTGGAACTCTGCGTAGCACAGGGCTCGCTCTGCAGTCTCTACCTCAGTATTACACGGAGGCACCAAAAAGCAGATCCAGGCTGTTATCTACAAATCAACAAGTTGCTTGGCTCGATTCGGGATGCTGAGTGTCCCTCTCCTTCCAGCCCTCCTCTTTGTTTCATCCTTGTGTGAAAAACTGCGTGGCCGTTCGCTCTTACCTTTGCTTTGTCTTTCCTCCGCTGTCCTGTCCCTGTGCTCTCCCATTAAGCAAATAACTTAGAAATCATTCTACTTAATGAAAATAAACAAGCCCTTTCATCTGCCTCTTCTTTAACACTTTGACTTTTTCTTGTCAAAAAAAAAACAACAAACAAACAAAAAAAAACAACCCAAACCAAACAAACAGAAAAAAACCCCACCAAAACCCAACCCACAAACGTTTCAGGTGAGACAGAAATCTTACAGAAAAGTCAAGTTCACTACCTCTGTGAGATTTGTCTTGTGCCCCGATGCAGCTATTGATCTCGGGCAGCTCTGGGATTGTGCAGTGGTCTTTTTTCCTTTCCTTTTTCCCAGACTTCTCCAGTAGTTGCAGTCCTCCCTGTAGAGTTGCTCATTTTGCATCTGCCCCACTTGTGATTTACTCCCGTCTTGGCCTTTTGTTTCTTTTCTTTCCTTCTGAAAGTCTGGAAGAAGTCAGTCTTCTCCTGACCATGGAGGTTCTTGGTTAGGTCTCAGGCCAGGAGTTTAGTCCAGCCGAGGTCCCGCTTTCAAGGTTTTACCTATCGGAGAGAGTTTGGTGGTTCCAGTCCAGTTTGGAGTAATGCTGAAGACGCCTGCCGCATGCTAAGCAAGTGGGGAGACTGCTTTGAATGTGCTGGTGGAAGAGCTGGAAAATTAGCACGTTTTTTATTAGTTCAAATCAAAGGAACAATGTGGCAATAAATCCACTTTGCTGCTTCTGTTTGCTTCCTCCAAAGAGCTACGAGGGGTGACATGGAAAACGATAATATGCCAGGAGGTGACAGAAAACGTGACAGGTTTGTGGCTGTATGGAGCAGTGTCAATACACTGTCACTTGGGGTGTCAAGTAATTGTGCCGGGGAAGGCACTGCCTGTTCCCAGCCCGCAGGTTGCAGGGTCAACTAAAAATAAGGGCTGCAAGATGCCGGCAGCCAAAATGTGCCCGTGGGAAGGGTACGGGGAGCAGTGTGTTATCTCCAGGGGGAGCCGGCGCTGTGGACTGGTTTTGTACGAGCCTGATAAGCAGAACTGCTCCCGTCACGGAGGAAGATGTAAGGGGCATTTTTTGTGCTTCTGTGCCGGTCTTTGGGCAGGCCGGTGGGGCAGCGAGGGAGAGAGACGGGTGAGGCGTTGGGAAGAACCGATCCCGTCACGGGCTACCCTGCCCGTCGGCGTTCTAACGGCATCCAGCTGACTCAAGGGATGCTCAAGGTTTTTAAGGCAAATAATTTAGTAAGGGTCATTCACTGTGTAATGAAACAGTTAGTCCAGTGGTTGTCTTTTTTTTTTTTTTTTTTGGTCTGTGTGAAGATCACTTCTCTGCAGCTGTAGAGATCAGCTTGTTCTTTCGTATAAATCATCTTAAGGTCAAATTCTTTTGAAAAGAACGCAACCACGAGCAACGAAGCGGCGCTAGAGCTCGCTGGAGTTGCTGGTCTAAGCTGAATCGAGGTGACTTGGCTACCTGCTCCTCTGAACGTCTTGTTTCCTGACCGATGGCAGGAAGCTTCCGTGGCACCAGTTACTGGGGTGCCAATGTACATAAACTCCTCTGCATCTTTTCAAGCTGTGTTGCAATTACGTTGGCATAGGCAGCTGATTCAGTCAGGGGTATTAGTAAATCACATAAAAGCAGATTTCAAGGTGTGGCCAATGGTTACAGAACGCGTTGCAGAGGCCAAGAAATACACTATTATACTGGCATACAGCGTCCTCCTCCTTATATACAAACTCCTGTCGGTACAGAAGTCCCTGGGCTTATTTGGCTTTTGGTCTGTTTTTGCCCTGACGGATGTCACCCAGAGGACAAGGGCGATGTGGGATCCTTCCTGCCCTGAGCAGTGAGCTGCTGCTCAGGCCCCGTTAGTTTTTAACTAAACGCTTAAAAAAAGCTTAGTTTTTTTAAACTTAAGAAAACTTAAGCTCGTTTTGGTAGTGCACCCTGCATTTAGACATTGTGAAATAACTGGCTATATTTTGTAGGCTGAGGATAATGTATTTTTATGTAAAACTTCTCGTTTTTTCACTTTTTTTTTTTTAGAAGTTCTTCATCTATGGCTATGGAAACTTTATGTAACTTTTACTAAAAAAAGGAATCTCAGTAGTGTAGGGTCATTCGCACTCAGGCTCGGCACTTGACTCTAGCTAGCCATCGTCTGCTCAAGCTTGAATTTCCTTTGTAAATGGATTATCTGAAGGCTATTTGTTGGTAGTACTGTAGGCAATAAACTGCTTTTCAGATGTCTTTGGCCGGGCTCTGTCCCATGCAGCCTGAAGTCAGGCTTCAGTCAATCCCCAGGCGCAAGGCAGGATGGACATCAAGCGAGAAGGACATCAAGCGCGGTTAGGCAAACGCCTTGGTCATCGCGCCCAAGTGAGAGAGAAATAGAAGCGGAACGGTCACCTTCCAATGCAGTCCTCGGAGATTTTACTGCTTTCCATGGCATTCCTGGGTTTTTTTTTTCCACCCATCTGTGTGATGCCACTTGGGCTGAGACTGTTTTTGGTTGGTTTTCTTAGCGCAGTATCAGTTGTCAATCTTGAGCAGTCTCTGAGTTTCTTCCCTTACTTTGCTCAGTCTGTCTCTTCTTCTCATACCTGAGGGGGAATGGAAGCAGCCAAGACGCCATAATTAAGCTTATTGAAGAATGCATTGTTGGAGTCTCGTGGGTCTGGCTTGCTGCCTGCATAACGTGCTGGAATCGCTACCTGGTGATCTGTAAATTATATTGCTACATCACTTTAATTACAGCCTTGTTCTCTCTTTAATATCTCCACTGCTTTCTTTGTGTGCTGAAGGACTCTGCCGGTGATCAACGCTTTTCCTTCTCTGGGCTAGTTTTATGGACCCGGTTAAGGCTGGCTTGCTGAGTCACTTGGGGGTTTTTTGGTGACCCTGGGCAATGCTCTATCCATAATTAACAAATGAATGCTAACAAGTAAATGGGTTGCAGTCACAAGTGAAGCATTATCATGGAGTTGTAGAGTAAGCCTAAAACGACTTGGAAAGTCCTGGTATATTGAGCTCCTGGGCTTTAAGGTACTGTGATAAACTTGGTGGGAATGGCTTAGGGCTTTTTTGCTAGGAGTGGGAAATATTTGGGTATTAGGGCTCAGTACCAAGTAGTCAAAATATGGTGTAGTTAGCCCTCAGCTTGAGTGTCCCAGCCTGTTTTGCTTGGCAAACTAAGGCTTTCTTGTTATGTTTACCGGTTAGTCTTTTGTAGTGGTGTTAGTGGATGTAATTATTTTTTTAACCTTTTGTTTAGATTCATCTCCTCGGAATAAATGAAGAAAGTGACTATGAAAGCACAGCATCTACCTTCTGTTTTCATCAATGAGGACAAGTTCATAACCAGGTAAATTAGTATAAAAACAAAAAAAAATTAACGTCTTTGCTGCCTTCTTTCAAGTTACTGCGTATTTATTCATTAGCAGGGGATCCTGTCGAGGGCTGAGCCTGCAGCAGCAGCAGTTCCTACAACTTGCTTTCTTTTCCTGTCAGGTGTGGACAGAACTCGGTTGCCCTCGATACGGGGTTCAAAGAACAGAGCATGAAACCTTTTGGTCTGCGGGTTTTGTTCAGTCGGTAGAACAGCGCTCTTAGAGGACACCCTAATTAAATGTCGAATTAGGGAAGCAGACCTGCACGTCTGCGATGCCTGTAGGAACTGAACTTGAGTTGCAGTGTTTAACTTGAACTCTACTGGTTTGAGGCCCTGGGGTCTGGGCCGTGGTCCCGGGTGGCAGCGTCGCTGTGCGGAAAGACCGGCCGGGCTGCCAGCTCTATTTTGTGGCCAGTGGAAAGGGTTCTTTAACCTACTTATACAAATCTTGGAATTGCACTCAAGCTGTGTTTCGTGGGATGCTTTTCCACAGTTAAAGCCACCGTTAGGAATTTTCCTAATGCTGCCATAAACCTGGAGCCTCCTGGCGTACAGCTCCGTCCCTTTTTTAGGGGCTTCATTTTGCCGTTGCTGACCAGAGCACCAGAGCTGGAAGAGGGGGCTCTTTTCTCACTTCATTTCCACCCCCCTTGCCGTTCCTGTGGGAAGCAGCTAACTGGAAATGCACCGAGGGATGGGGCCTCTGAGAGATGTGCTCATGCTGCAATAGGTATTTCCATCTGAATCCCAATACTTTTGTATGTGGCGTGAGCAGAGCTGTTGATTTCCCCCTTTTTTAAGGAAGGGTGTTGGAGCTTTCTGGAAGCACGCAGGCAGTAAGCGCATCCCTCCCCTGCTCCTAAAGAGTTGTTCCTTTTAGACTGCGGCTGATTTTGGACATAGTGCTTTTGTGTCAGAGGTAATTAATCTGTGTGAACTTTCATATACTTGGAATACAAAAGCTTTTGGAAATGTTCCAGATGAATCAATAGCTCTGGGGTTTTACTCCCTCATATATTTGCCTGTTCAAGTGGTGAAATGTGGATCCTGATTGTGAGACCCTTCTGCATCAGAGACGTGGTTTAAAGCACTGCTCAAGCTTTCTGCCTCGCAGAAAAAACCCCAAATAAGCGTTCCGAGAATCACTAAAGTATTCCGCATGCACTCAAGCTTGCTTCCCATGCAATCTCCAGACTATCATCCCTCATCTCTGCCTTGAACGTGCTGTTGGGTTACTCCTCGTGCAGTTGCATCGTGCGGATGGTGCTGACGTGGCAAGCCTGCTGTTGGGCAGTTGCACAACGGCTGGATCAAAAGGCTGACCCAAGCATGTGGCGCTCTTTGGCTGCCTCAACTCGTGCGTCTTTAAGCGTAACTGCCATAAATATCTGTGGATAAATGTGTGGGGCTTGGGAGAGAAGACACAGGTGAATTGTCCGGGGTTAGTGCTTCGAGCGAGCGCAGTCTGGGCTCTGTTGTGGTTTACCACTGGGGCGCTGGACCTTACAGCTCCCTTGGATCCTGCTTTCATGACGGAAGAAAGTGATGCATCTGCAGTAAATGGTACCTTTTGGGGGTTTCTCTCTGGGATGTTCCAGTTACTTGGCTTTGGCTTCCACAAATGGCTGCTTCAGGCTGTTGTCAGGAAGCCGGGCTGTGAGGAACAGTCTTGCAACACAACGGAGCCGCTGATTTCCCGGCAGCGTGACGCTGAAGCGACGACCACGTACGTGCCCCTTGGTTAGGGCAGTCTTTGGGCCGTCGCAGTGAAGATCCATTAGGCTTCTCCTTCTGGAACTAGTAGTTGGGTGCGTGTGTTATTCCTAAAAGAAGAAAGATTTTCTTCTCTAGTGTCTCTCCACTACAAAAGGACAAACAAGTCGGCGAGAGCCGCTGTTAATCTCTCCCCCGGGGCTTTTCTAAAGGCTTGTGTGGTTCATCCCCGTTGGTTGCACTAGGGCGAGACTGACACACGAAAGGTTTATTTGTGCAAACTTGTGTGGAAGTTCATGGGAAGCGTTTCTAGATACAGCAAGTAACTCAGTGAAAACCTTCAGAGCTTGCTCTGGGCAACGGAGTCTGCCTCCGAGACACCCTTATCACCTCACTTGGTGCTCTTGACCTGCCATTTATTTGCCTTTGCAGCCGGTGTGGACTGAGAGGAACGGATGGGCCTCGGGCTGTGACCCAAGTCCTTATGTATTCCTAATCTGTCTTCAGGGAGTTGATCTCCCCAACTTTCTACCTGGAAAAAGCTTGAAAAAAAACCAGCTGTCAATGAAAGGATTGCCAAAGGTATTAGGCTGCAAAGTAAAAAAGACTTTTTTTTTTTTTTTTAGCACCTCGCAAGCAGGATCAGCAGGTCTATCATAACATCTGTCAAACAATACTACCGATCTCCAAATTGCGTGTTAATCTTGCATTGCATCTGGATTTTGCCTGCGTACGAGGCCAAGGCGTGCTTTGTCTTGCTTCCCTTCAGCCAGCAAGATCAGAATTGTGCGTGTGTCTGATGGCTGTCTAAGTCTGGGCAAACTTTGACTTTTGGGGGGATGACCCGAGTACAATCCCTCATAGCTCTCGAGGCACAGAGGACCTGTAAGGAGCTGTGCCAACACAGGGGGCAGAAGGGCTTTTACCCCCTCTAGTACTAGGAAGTAAGAGCCGAGAGGCTTGAAGTGCGTGTTGAGAATGCTGCTTTGGAGCCCAGCGCTTTGTTGGTCAAGTCACTTAAAAATATTTTGGGGGGAGTTGCAGTAAGTTAACCAAGTAAATAATTTACCTGCGGAGTGTTAGAAGGGAATGCAGTTAACATTTTTTTTAATATCTTAGGTGAGATCCTCTGAGCAAAACTGAATTTTTATTTTTTTAAGCGTATGCAGTTGGCTGTGCAGCCCTTTAAACAGTGGGTTTGAGTAGACTGAGTCACAATCTGAACAGAAACAGGTGCAATGAAATAATACTCGTTTCAGCCCTGAAAATCCCCTTCTGACCTGCTTTGCAGTGACAGACAAGCTGATCCCGTCCCCAGGGGAGAGATCACTCTTGGGTTTGTCACCTCTGATAAGGGTGCCACTGTCACCATTGATAATGTCCTTGTGTCCTGGGATGTGGGTGTGTTGTGACTGTTACAGGAAAAGAATTGTAAAAAATTCTGCTGAAACTCTTAGTGCCAGTGCTTCCGCTGCCCCCAGGCTGGGCTGGGAAGTTCATCTCTCCGTGTAGGTCTCTCGGAAGGTGGTGGGAATACTTGGCATACAGTCCTGGTCCCTGTGTTCCTGCATCCCTGACGTTATTTCTTGGCTGTTCTTGGTGAACTCTGACAGATGCAATAGTAAAACTATTTACTGAGAGTTATTCCTCTGTGTGATTTGTTTTTCAGTGGTAGTGCTGGAAGTCAGTTCTCGGGTTTGGGGGAGGGTGTGTGTTGTTTTTTGTTTTGGGGATTTCTACTTAAATTGGTGTAGGAGTTGTAATAGTACTTCTGATCATACGTGGGTCTTGAATGGTTTCAGTAGGTTTCTGTGGCGCTTACTGTGAGAAGACTTTGCAAATGCTGCCTGTGTTGCCTGTGGTTCAGCTGTTGCAATATCTCATGCTGGACAAAAACGTGGTAATAATAGACACTATTTGGAAACTAACTTGGTGTCTTCACTCTCCACTGCGGCACCATGTGTTAAACCATCCTGATAGCTCGTCAGCTCACTTGGTGCTTAAAGACTGTGAGGAAGGATTTGTGCGCTTCCGTGCAATTGTTTCCCATGCTTCATTGTCTCCGCTGGCGGAAATTGCTCTCTTGAATTACAGTCTAAATAATTTTTGCTGGTTAATTGGTGTGGGGAAGAGCGTTTCCCTCTTGATGTTCTTGAAATAGATTTCACTTAATTCTGTCTCTTTTCGAGCCTCCTTATCCTGAGCTGCTCCAGAAACTGCCATGTGCAGTAGCTCTAATTTCATTATTTTGAAATGCCGACAAATTTGTAATGTTTTCTGAAACCCTTTTCTGCAGTGTAGCGAGCTTATCAAGGATGGCGACAGGTAGAGTCATCTCCGATGGTGGTTTGTAAATATTAAGTTTTAAACACCATTTGCACCAGCGTGCCTCACATGGCCTTCCTGCCTCAGCGCAGGGTTTGCCAAGCAGAATGTTACGCTGCTTCTGTATTTAATTGCTTTGTGAATTTCTGTTTGAAATGCGAGATGATGGCCAGGTTTGTAATACTTGCTTGTTGGCAGAGGTTCTCTTCGTCTCCATCCATTCTCCTCTGAGGGAAGACTTAGTGGCAAGCTGTTAAGTTTCAAGCAGAAAGAAACTGACATGTTTGGTCTAGGGGTACTGTAGATATTTTGAAACAAGAAGAGTATCTGAAAGAATACAAAAACCCAATGGAAACCATCGTGCAGGGAAAATGAATTGTAACCTAATTAAACCTGCAGCCTTGGGGCATGGGGGTGGTGTTCCTGTTTGCTTCCCCTCATGACGACAGCAGAAGTCCAAAGTACAAGTTATTCTGGGGCAGCGTTGTTAATTAGTCATGGTCTGATGTGACGCTCGTTCCCTCTGTCTATCAGGTCTTTAAAGAAGTAACTCATAAGCTGACAAAATTTTACTCCCGGAAAATGATGCATTAATCATTAACAGACTTCCGCATAGACACAGGGTGTTACCCGCCGCTTAGCACCCTGGTTGTGCAGTGCTAGAGTGTTTAAAAATTATACTTCTCATTGCGCTCTTTTATTCTAGAGAGCAGCTCAGTTCTCTTCTGAAGACGTACAACTCTTACTATTCTGATCAAGAAAACCTGCAGCTGTCCCATAGTCAGGTAAGGACGGTGTAAAAACAACACGCCAAGCACGATGTACCGGTAGGAAGAGCAGCACTGGGCGCTGATGGCTGGTGTGGCTGGAGTGACCAGGGCAGCAGACCTGTTCCCTGGCACTCCGTCAGATGGAATCGGTGGGTGCAATAACAACACCAGAGCAAGGGCCGGAGTCAGATGGTGGGAGGAGAAGAGCCTGCCGCGCTCTGCTCCGGTGTGACCCCGCAGCGGAGAAATGCTCTACTGCAGAGTCCCTGGTTGAGAGGTCTGAACTTCCTTCTCCCCCACCAGCCGCGCTCCTGGTGTCTGGCTGATAGTGAGACCCAAAAGGACATCAGAGCAGTTCTGGGCGCTCCACGCTTCTCTGTGCCAGCCTCTTCTGCAGCGACAGAGTTCTGTATCAGCACGAATGGGGTCTGAGAAGAGGTTTTGGAGCGATGCCGTGCCCTGCGTCAAGAAGGATAATTCACTGCTGCTTCCTCCTTCACTAGCAGCCATTCTTCCCCTTCGCTGCCCTTTTAGCACCCTGGTTGCAGAAGAACTTGACATCCAAGTAGAACAAATAGGATTTGACTCGTAATTGTATGGAATTGTCGACATGATGGTTGGAAAACCTCCTGGGCCCAGTCAGGCAAATGCTGGTGCAAGATGAGGTCAGCTGCAGAGACTATGCAGCTTCTCCTGGTGACCTGCTCCAGGGCTGTGCTGGCCTTGGCAGTTTCACCATATTCCTGTTACTTTGAAGGGAAATTGATTATTATTACTCGATATTTATGCAGCACTCCTTATTCCTTTTTTTTTTTCCCCCCCTTCCAGATAGAAGGAGGCAAACCATTTATCGAAGGAATCTTGTCAATATTTTGGGGAGTCCGGCATCCGATCCGATTAAAAATTCAGGATGAGAAGCAGATACCCTCTTTTGTAACCCTGAAGTCAACAGAGAACGTGGGTTTATTCCCTAGTAAAAGGTAATGTATTGACTTCCAGAAGAAGGAGGCAGGCTAGTCTTTCAGGATGGCTCACGCAGGTTCCCTGAATGGCCGTGGCTGGCTGGACATTCCCGATGCTCCGAAGGCTGTGGTGGTGGCTGGCACAGGGGTGCTCTAACTGGTGGGGTCGGCCAGCAGCTGCTGCTGGGCAGGAGATGCATCTTCGCAGCATCTTTGTCTGGCTTTGAGCTTCACAACAGCTGGGCAGGTAGCAGAGGCTGCTCTTTCCTATACTGACTGTTCCCATGCAAGTCATGGGAAATGGATGTAGATAAAAATTCCGCTCCGCGCCGTGTACGTACGTACAGCTCCAGCGCCGTAGCCCCAGGAAGCCCTCGGGTCGGTGCTCCAGCAGGAAGCAAAAAGCCGGCAGGTTAGAGCTGGGGATTGTCTCTGGCATGTTGCCTTCCCAGGCACTTCAGGTGCCACACTATGGCCTCGCAGGGCAAAATTCCAGCCAGGGAACGAGTACCAGCTTTGTCTGTGCAAGATCTGATGTTAAAACCCTTTGGGAATACACGTGGCTCAGCTGCTCCTTCAGGCTGCTGCCTGTGACGCCTCGTATCAGCGTGTTGCGCTGATCTGGCTTTGCCAGGTTGGCCATTGAGTAAAAACTGATGTAGGTTCTTAGAGAATTTCTTTTTCCTGTTTGGAATGCTATTTCCAAGCCTTGGTTGGTGAATTTGGAGTTGTAGCTGCTGAGCTGAAGGTAGGTAAAGCGCAATATGGAGCCTGAGCCAATATTTACCCTGACCCACTCCCTGATAAATTCCTTTTTTCAGCGCTCGTGTTCTTAATTATCCGTTGTTCTAGATTGCACGTGGTACACGTTTGGATTGTCGATGTAATTTTACCATCCTTGCAGCTGTGGAGTTCCAGTTAAGTCAGGGACAGGCTTCCTGTCTCCGGCTCTTGCAATTGAGGGTTGTAATGTGGCAGGAGTAACCGGGGAAGAACCCCGGTCCGAGGCAAACCCGGCCCTTTCGCTTTCTTGGCCTTGACCGGGGCTGCTGGTGCGGGGTGTACGCGGCTGGTGGGATCAGGTCCGTCGGGCAGTTCAAGTTACGTTTTGCCTTTTATTTCTTAAAAAAAACTTCTGACTAGTGGAGATGTGAATCTTGGGTAAATACTAATGCACGATCACAGAAACGTGGAGCTGCCCTGACATGCTTTAAGGTATGCAGAGCAGCTTGACTGTTGGATCTTAAACGAGCTTTTTAAATGCGCGGAACAGAACCGAGATGGTTGTTTGGCACGTTCATTGGAGTTAGCTGAATTTTGTTTTGAATACATATATATATATATATATAGGAATTGAATTTTTAATGTTTTCCTACAAACTGGTTTATTCTCAGTCAGAGCAGTAAGTGGCCAAAGACTGTCTGCTAGAGAGTTTGTGCAGTGGATTATGGAAATACGGGGATAAAGAAAGTTGGGTTCTAAACCAGGCTGGGTGGAATTCCCTGCGCTGGCGGGGCTGGGACGGTAACTGAAGCTTTGGTGTCCCCAGCTGTGGAACAGGCGTGGTGGGGCCTGCCGTGATTTAAACCACCGTGTGTGTGTGCTGTACGCAGCCCGGTACGCTGCGTGTCATTAACCTAGGGCGTTGCTATAAAACAGAGACAATTACTGCAAACTATTTACGGGGCATCGCGGCTGATGTTCGACAGGCTCTAAATAGGATTGTGCTACATTTGGGATGCCTAGTCATACCACCTTCTACTAATTTTATTATGACATAAACTAAAATTACTGGCTTCATATTCCACGCTTAAGTCAGGAGTCATGTTCTATAAAGTTGTGAACAGGGATAGGAATGTATTACAAGAAGCCTGGCTACAGGATATATTGAAATGGCTGAGTTAATGAGGAGTAATCAACTCTAAATATATGTTTGGTATTTCAGGGGAATGACACGCTGGGGAGAATTTGATGACCTACATCATATTA
Organism: Pluvianellus socialis; assembly: GCA_013400795.1. Taxonomy (NCBI): domain Eukaryota; kingdom Metazoa; phylum Chordata; class Aves; order Charadriiformes; family Charadriidae; genus Pluvianellus; species Pluvianellus socialis. Next base: position 106,861 of record VZTS01010256.1, on the reverse strand, counting down.
GCGGAGAGACGTTGAAATCTCCTGACGAAGAGCCAAAGCTTGAGAAACGTTAGTGTCGGTGCTCTTTGTTTTGTGACTGTGCAAAAATGATTTGACACATTAGGCCTTCCCTACCGGCAAAGGGAAAATCTTTTTCTGTGTCAGTTGAATATCCGTTATGTGCTAGCGAAATACTGACATAGTCAGTGAAAAACATTGCTGTGCAGGTAACTTCTCAAACGGCCGGTGCTAGCGGGCTGTGCTTTCACCAAGGAATCCTTCCCAAGAAGTGGAAAAAATAGCAAATTGTGGCCCCTGCAGCCGACCTATTGCTCTTCGGTGCATGCCCGTGCCCTGTTCCTCTCCCAGTCTGCCGCCCACCCTAAAAAATACTAAAAACATCGATCCCTCCACCAAGAACCTTCCTCCTGCGGGGGTGCTGGCACGGAGGGCCGAGCAGCTGCGCAAGATGCTGATGCGGTTTCGTTTGGTGCAGGTTATTCGTGTTACGAAAGCTGCACTCTGAAGTCGCGGAGCGAGCAGGAACATGACTGCGCTACCCTGCCCAGGGCCGGCAGCGACGCCGCGGCTGTGCGCAAGAGGACGCGGCTCCCCACCATCGCCAGGACAGAAGTAGAAACGCACAGGTTTTCCATCAACGGCCACTTCTACAACTACGAGGTACGAGTGTCTGTGCTCGCCTGGCATCCCCTGAGGTTGGGTACGGGGACGGATCAAGGCGTCCAGCGCGCCTGGGGACCCCCCTGCACCCCCTTAGCCCGGAGGGACCCTCCCCGTGGCGGCACGGCGGTTGCACGGAGGGGGTCCGCAGCGGCCCTGCGTACCGGGGCGTTCTCCTGAGGCCACCGCGCGCCCTTGGCTTTGTGGCGAGAGCGGCCGCGTGCCGAGAGGCTGCCTCGTCCCGCAGCCACGCTGGTTTGCACCCGCTGACTCCCAGCCCTGCTCACGCCCCTTCCCTGTTTCTGTTCCCAGACATCAGTGTTTACTCCAGCTTTTGGATCAGAAACCAAAATAAGAATAAACAGCCAGATGAGAACGAGACAAGTAATTGAACAGTTGCTTCGCAAGTTTAAGGTGAGGCCGGGCGTTTGCCGGAGCCAGTGCAGCCGCCCCGGAGCCACATCAGCTCTGTCCCACCAGCGCTGCCTGGACGGCGGGAGACGACCGGGAGGGGATACCGCGCGGAATGCAGCATAGGGAAAAACCACACAGGCCAGTGCTAAGGAACGGGCTGGTTTTATTTCACACGTCTCGGGTCAGTTTGAGTCTAGAGAAGGTGTTTTGGGTGCACAGCGGGCAGCGGAGGAAGATCTGCAGAACTGCTGCTCTGCAGACACGGGTGCAGGAGTGGGAAATGCTGCTGCGGCGCCAGCATTTCCCAGCTGGGATAAACGGTGTTTGGATACTGCGCGCGGCCGGGCTTCCCTCTAGCGACCGGCACGAGGCATTAAAACAAAAAGCCCCTCTTGGAGGCCGAGGGGCTGGGATACGCGTCCTGTGAGACCCAGGCACATGGGAAGCTCTGCAAAGTCACAGCCAGAACTAGCGCTCGAGATCACTGCCCTACTGTCTGAAAGAATTTGGGTTTTTTTCCTTGGAGTTTCTTTGGTACCATCTTCCATTAACATATAATTATACCTGGTCAGAAATATATTCACCATTGCTGCTCTGTGTTTCCCAATATCTTTATTCTGTGTAGCTTTTCAGCGTACAAGTTTTGATAATGCTCCGCTAAACTTGGCTAGAGACTTTGCTGTTGCGGAATTACTTTGTCCAGTCAGTAGTGTTTATTTATAGTGTTTATTACACAGACTTGGCAGTGTAATACTGAAAGGAGAGATTGACTTCTTAGAGTAGTAACAGAGGGAATGGAATTACAGAGCAGGCTGTGAAGATGGAGAGAATAAATTGAGAAATAACTGTTCAAAAGGAGTGCTATTTCCTGACTGTGGCTGTGCAGGCAAGTGGGTAGGAAGAGATCCCAGGGTTTGACCCTGACGGTAAGACTGTGGCCGAATCTGTGCTCACCTGGCAAGAAAGTTGTTGAGGTCGTTAAGGATGCTCCAAGGAAACGAGCCTGGAAAGAGCTGGTGTTACCTAAGAGGGCAGGTTACGGATTTGGGCAACAGAGTTGTCGTGGTTTGGGCAGTGGGGTATGGGGACACTGAACAGGCAGCACAGCGTTGTGTCTCACCCAAAGCCAGTATCTTTTTACTGGGCCACAGGCGGGATCCCAGTCTCAGCCCTGGGTGTAAATGTCTGAGTTGAGAAGCACAGAGAATATCTGCTGGCAGTGAAACGCCAGGGAAGCGTCTCAGCCCGTCTGAACGGCCGCCTTCTGTTTGTGTTCAACAGATAGAAAACAGCCCCCACGAATTTGCACTTTACATTACCCAAGCTTCCGGAGGTAAGTGGGGACGGCTTAACTGGGACAGACGGGATTCATCACAGGCATCTGTCTGCTCTGGTGCTCTCAGTGCTGTTCCGCACAGCCCCACGCGGCGTGGGATGCCGGGCTCCGCTGGCACCTTGCGGGATGGCTGAATTGACAGTCTGGGGGGTGGTCCAGGGTCGCGGATGCCTGGTTGAAGTATTTATGTTTCAGCAGCAAACGTTTACTTCGGCAACACAGCCTGCTCTGTTCCTTCAGGAAAAAGGAAATGTCACCTTTGTTAAAAGCTATACCTGCAAGAATGGTAAAGAGGAGTGGTGGGGAAATGCCTTGAATGTCAAAATAAGAAGTTGAAATGATGTTTGAAAGTTACAAGCTAGGTTTTGTTTTAAGGACTGGTGGTTGTGGTGGCCTGAGACCACTCTCCTCAATGTGTAGTTGGGCACCAAAATTGCAACTTCATTGTGTTGCATCTACCGATTTTTTTTTTTTTTTTCTTTCACCAGGCACAGTGTAAGTTAGGTGCCACATCTCCTGCCGATAGCCTTACACGCTGGTTAGCCATCTCGTCATGGCCCATGGCTCAAATGCAGGATCTTGGTCGGGAAAAAAGACTACGGATTGCACGAGGTCTCTAGAGGCCCCGCTGTGTGTTCTGTGCGCCATAACGTTGCTTTTAAATCCCAGAAAAGAAGCAGCTGAGGAGTGGAGACGTTCCCTTACTGCACAGACTCTTGCAGGGGCCCTCAGAGAAGATGGCCAAGTTTTTCCTCATGGACAGGGATGTGGAGGAGATTAGCAGTGACGTACGTATGCCATCACATACCACCCGTTCGAAGCCTTCCCAGTGTATTTCCCAGGTAGGGTACTCACTAATGGGCATCTCTTCTTGTCTTCCGGGCAGGTTGCTCAGTATATTCAATTTCACCTTCCCTTTTTGGAGTCAATTCTGCGCAGAATAAACCAAGAGGAAGAACAGGAGATTCAACAGACAAGGGAGAGGTAAACAGAAATAAAAGGAGTGGGGTCACTTTGAGTCCAGGAGAATAATGAGAGTTACAGGTTGGCACACGTCGATGTGAATGCGCTTGTGTAGGAGGGTGCCGTTACGACACTCTGCTGTGCCTGCCAGTGTGAAATCCCTTCTATATCCCGCGTACCTAGATGAGCTGTGCCTGTTGAAGATTCCAGAATAAATACCGTCTACACACACATGGGGGGAATCTTTCCAGAAAATTTGGACTTTCAGGGTCGTTTCTCTTCACTTGGTTTGATTTCTCAGCCCTAGACTGGTTCCACAGTTTTATTTACGTGCTGCTGCGTATTTCCTTGGAAATTCCAAATGCAGTACGTAGCGTGGTACTATTGCGGTAGCATGGCTTTTAAGATAGATTAGGGCCAAATTCTGTATGTTCCTTTAAGAAGTCACTTCTGATAAATGGCAGGAGTTCTTCTGAGGGTTGCTCAACACGCACAAGCACAAAAGGCACCGGTATTTGGGAACAGGGTTTGAGTCCTGAGGTGAAAAGCAGGGAGAGTCTCTACCAGCTGGGGCTCTGTTCTCAAATGCCCAGCTGATCAGCGCTTGGAATCCAAGCGGCCAGGAAAGGTCAAGCAAAAACTAAAGAGCAATTGCCATCAGCAAAGCGTGTGTTACTACGTTCAGCCCTACACTTAACACGTTAGAATTGGGGTTGGGTTTTCGCAGGATTGGGTGTTACTCAAATGCATCCTCTCTCTCTCTCAGATACGTGAAAGAGAAGAGCATGATACGCCAGCACCTTCACAGTCGAACTGCGAAAAAAACGGAGACTACGGTTTGATGGGGAGGGCCTGTGGCCAATCCCCCGCGCACCGCCCTGGCCCAGGGACGTCAGCGTGGTTGCTGGAACGCGCCCTGGCTGGAGAGCGATCCAAGCCCAGCGTGGGCCAACTGCTGACGTTCCGTCATAATTGTGCAACCAAAACCGAACCTGCTTCTACAGCTCTGGAAGTCAAGCTGGGAACGGCCGAGGAGGCTGCACAGGATCCCCCCAAAAGACTGATGCTGAATCTAGAGTGACACTTAACATGGGGGGGCGGAAGGGGGAAAAGGTGAAAAGCACAAGGCTTAAAAACCTACTAATTTACCAACTACTAGCAAAAGTCTGGCATGTAAGAACAATACTGCAATAACCAATGTGTTTATCACACAGAAAATAGGAAAATTAAGTATATGGTTTTCCTTCTATTAGACATGTTGAATTATATAAGGAGGAAGCTTTTCAGTAGAGGTAAGTGGCAAAAAGTATTTATGTGTCTAAGATGGCAGTTAGGCTTTTAACTTATCTTAAGGAATACCTGTGCAAGAGAGACCCGGAATCCCACTGGCTTCAAATTGGTAGATGCCCAACTTGCTTAAGCTTTGAGCTACGGTTAGAAAAATAAAATTGCAAACCCTCCCACTTAATAGCTGCTCAGCTCCTGAACACAAGGGGGAATTTTTCTCTGAAATCTCTGTTGAACTGCAGAGTAAGAGCTGTCACAGTCTCGGTTGCATCTGCTCGATTGGGTCCTGCAGGACCTCCGCAGGTGCTGTCGCTGAAGCACGAGTCCGTGTTGCTTCCAGGGTGCTGTATTTGGGGGCAGCGAAGGGAAGTGTCCAGTGGGAGAGGCTGAAGGTCACGGCCGGGACAGGGTCCCGTGGGTCCTCCCCCCAGCTGGGGACTGGTGTGGGACCGTGCGCCCCCAGCGCGGTGGGAAGGAGCCAGCCCTCGCTCCCTGTCTGCTCCAGGCGTGCTCAAACTGTCGCCATGTAAATAAAACCCAAGTTGTGCACAATTAATTGCCCTCCTGTACTAGTTTGTCTCTGCACGTGGTGTTTGGCCCCAGCTGCCTTTGCCTTACGCAGACACCAGAATAAACGCGGTGACAGGGAGGAAATCGAGGTGCGGAAAATGTTGCCTAGAAATGATGTGGAATAAATCAAATACGAAAAACTCCCTGAGATGATGTTGGTTGGATGGTAATGTAAAAACGAACCATCAGTGTGCTCATGGAAGCTCTTGTGGTTGGGGAAGGGGTTTATTTTCATGTACAGTCTGTTATAATCCTGCCCAGGAAAATCACTACGGCCGAAGGAGCAGAGAGGGGAGAAATAAAGCTAATTCAGCAGTTGAGGTGCGCGGTATTAACTAACGGGTGCCTCTGGGTGCAGATGTCAGTCCCTGGAGGGGACAGCAGTACGCGCAGGAGGGTCAGGGAAGTTCCCCAGGGAAGCGGGTGCGAGGGGAGCATGAGCAGGCGTGGAATGCCCCCGGAGCATACCGCGTTCGGCGGGCGAGGAGGTGCGGACCCAGGGCAGGCGGGAGCGGAGCAGAGCCGAGCCCTTGGCCAGGCCCAGGCGGGGGGTGGCAGCTCCGGGCACGTCCTGGCGCGGGGCTGGTCCCTCTGCAGCCCGGTGTGACTCCGCACCAGCTGCCTGTGGTGAGGGCTGGGGAACAGACCTCCCTCTCTCTGGACTTCTGCCCTTGTTCTCCTGGAATTGCTTTCAGGAACAAATGGGAACGCTTTTGTAGAGCAATATTCCGAGAGCTCAGATGGGGAGCAGGGAAATCAGCTCGCCTGGGCTCACTAGAGAGGGGTGAGTGCTACAGTGATCTCTGCCCGCGCTGCGGTGCCTGTTTATCAAGTGAATGGGGAAGAAATGTTTAAATATTTTTATGCAGAACAGGCTACTTCTGTTACCAGTTCCAGTTCATAAATGCTTGAGCGGTTGTCTGAAGGTGCACTGTGAGAGTATTGGTGTAGGAAATATTCCCAATTCCTTGGTCTGAGATGGAAAGAGGAGTCAATGCACAGAGCATGGGGAAAAGAAAGTGTTTTCAAGCAGGTTCCCCAGCCCTCTGGGTATGTACACAATTCCTAAATTGAGCCATTTCTGCCACCACCTGATGTTGATACGTGAGTCCTTTTTATTCCACTTGTCCTGCTGAATTGAGACTGAAAGAGTCTGGAAAATAACTATGGAAGAGCACAAGTTACCTGGAGTCGGATGGGTTTTACATGCTAGTGAAATAAAGCTGTGACTTTGCTGCAGGGTTTCTTTGTCAATACTAAGCTCATTGAAATGAATTGTTTCTGACAAATACTGACGACAACAGGGGAAGAATTTATTTCAAATTGTTACTGGATATTCAAGGTAACGCAGCGAGGGAATACAGAGGTGACAGAGGAAACGGGGGTTGCTTTAGAATTTGGCGCCTAAGCCACTAACCAGCAAGACAGCAGTTGGAGTAGAGATCTGAGTTAGTACCAAGCTACCCCATGAGAAAAATCCAAAGTCATCAGAGGATTTCAAAAAAAGCAAGCTGAAAACCCAAACCACTCCCCAGATTCCGGAAGCCTGATCTTCATGAGAATGCAAAATCCTAAGAAAAGGCGGTGTGAAGAGAGGCTGGAGCTGGCCTCCTGGTCACGGGTTGGGTACTGCAGGCACCACAGGTACTGGGGTCGCGCCTGGGGAGTGTCTGTGTGTGGCTCTGGCACTTCCCTGCCGCTCCCTGACTGTCGATCCTGGTACTTTGATCCCCGGGCCGGGCACTGACCGCCTGCTTTTTGTCCTGGGATCAGGCTTTTGTGGTATCTGAAGATTTCCAAGTTCCCGCAGCTTTTCTTATTAAACCAGGCAACCCCAATCTATTTGAGTTTTCTTTTCAGTGCTCTCTGGATGGTTCCCCTTTCAGTGAAACTCTTTCTCAGGACCCAAGATTTGTCCTGATAATCCAGCAAAGCCCTTACCAGGGGTGAGGGAAATGAAACCAGGATCCGTGTATTACATGCCTTGTTCTTCTGTCTGACCTGCTGGTCCGCTTCTCCGCCCGGTGTGCAAGCGTGAAGTTAGGCTTTAGTGAGCGGCGCACCGCTGGCGACCCTTGGTCAGCCCGTGATTTGTTCTAACTGCCTTGTGACCCGCACGACTCCCTGGGGAGCAGCTTTCCTGTACGGCAGCCGTGCGGCTGCTCAATCCTGCCCATCCCGGGCGTTCAGTTTGTCCTCGCAGAACACAGCTGGCTTTTTCTAGGCTGTTTCTCTCATTTCCCGAGTTGATGTTGGCATTTGAAATGTTGCTAGGGGATTTGTAACTGAATGTCTCCGTCTTGTTGTCAGCCACAAATCGAATGAATGGCTTTTCTTCTCATTATTTATATCCTTAATGAAAATATTGCCTAGCAGTGCGTACAGGGTAGACTCTGATGGTCTCTCCCATCCGAGTCTCAAATCCCCTCTCTCCTGGTAATCCCTCGGGCTGGGTTTGCGTTTTAAGAGACATTTATTTGGGCAATGTTTCTTTATCTCACAGGTACTTGCAAACACCTCCTGGATAACTGCTGCTGGGAACGTGCACTGAAAGGACCGGACAGCTGGGTACCTCCTTCTTCAGGCCAGAGGTTTCCAGAAAAAATATTTCTTTTAGTCCTGGGTTTGACATAGGATTTTAACATTCCTTCTAATTTATTTTGATTTAAAAAGTAAGTAAAAACCTGAGAGCTGCTTTTGGGTCCGACCAGCTGCAGTGTGAGTTTGCCGGCTTCCAGCGCTTTCTCTGAGCGTTCCTCTGCCGACCGGCTGCTTCGGCAGCTCCCTCCGTCCTCTCCGTGGGGTTTGGCTCCCTTCTCTCCTCTCGCGCCCTAGTGAGGATGCCCCAGAGAGCCGTCGTCTGTGCTTAAAGGCAACTTTACAACTCCCCTGCAGCAGCCCGTATTAGTGAGTGCCTATGTCGTCTTTAGAGGACAGTGCTATAAAAATGCAAAAATAATTATTTGGTGATTGAAAAATAATTCAGAAGTGGTTACGGGGCGATTTTCTTCACTTGATCTCTTTTGCATTTCTGGTTCATAAGCTAAAGATTTAAAAGGACTTCCTTTTTTTTTGATGTCTCTGATTATTTGGTGTCAGTGAAATAATATTCCATAACATAAGTTGCTGGGCACATCTAAACCCTGATTTTTCATCCATTTTACTTATTCTTTCAGTGGATTTCTTTGAGGTGCTGCAAAGTGTGTCTGCACTTAGACTGGCTTTAAGTTAAATCGGTCTAAATTTTACATATCCTTGATCGTTTTGAATCAAAGCGATAGGAGCCAGAACTGAAGTTTGCCTGCAGGTTTCTCCCCTGCCTGAAGAAAATGGATAAACACACGTAATTTTCAGGTGAGCTGAGCTCTGCGAGCCGACCGGGTTTACCGTGCTGCAGCTCAGCAGGTTGTTTGTGGGAATTGGCTGTTTTATTCGGAGACACCTCTTCTGCCTGGTTGGCAGCGGCGGGGCGGACAGTGGCAGAACTGGAGCTGGCACAAACCGTCATGACTTGGTTAGATTCGTGAGTAAAGAGCCACAACATCATCTTCTCCACCAAGATAAATCGTCTGGTCCTGTTTCTAGCTGAACGTTTAGAAAAGATTTGCTCGCTGTTAGTTTGTGTGACTTCCTATCCTTCAGGAAGCCTCTTCCAATGTGCTATGCAAGCTCTTTATGCCGACAGCATTTTTTCACTTCTTTTTATAAGTTCTGGACCCTGAAAAAAAAGCAGAAGACGTGTGAGCAATGGGTTGGGGAAGGTGACGTACCTGTGAGGGAGTCGGAGGAGTGTGGGGCAGTAGGGCATGTTTGATAACCGCTGCCAGCTGCGTACAAACACTGCGTGGGCAGAGTCCCGGTGCAGAGCTCACTGTTAAATGGATCGTTGCCTTTTCCTGTCCCGCTCCGATTGCCTTAGAAGATTCGGTATTTGTCGGAAAGCTACGGAAATACAGTTCCATTCAGGAGAGTGAGTGGAACGTTTCTTTGCAGATAGGCTGTTTGGGCGCCTTCGCAGGTGGAAGCGTTGTATTAATAGAAGCGAGAATTTTCTGTGTTAGATCATTTAAAGCAAGGCAAAGACTTAGGAAAAGAGAGCGTAAGGCTTAGGGCTCGTGGATGGTTTGCTGCAGCTCAGTTAAGGAACATCTCTGAGAGAGAGAGAGAGAGGAGAAGTGGGGAAAAGCAGCTTCAGTGGAGGGTGCAGGGAAGCCCAAGTAGCTCTGCAGTACGGAGCTCAGGGAGCTAAAGTAACGCAGGGGAGGCAAGAGGGAGACAGAGGCAGGCAGAATAAACAGGGAAAACGCTTTGACCTAGAATTTGAATGTTTCCTTCCTCTCCCTATGGCGGAGGAACTCTTCAAGAGAGATTCTGTTAAGAACTGTTAGCCGGGGAAAGGCCTTTGCCCGTGTCCTTCGACAGCGAAGTCCCGGTGACTCCCCAGAGGCAAGAGCTGTAGCTGACTGTATCTGTAAATTGCTGCACATAAACACGGCTAATTAGATACGTTCTCTAGTGCTCGTTCAACTGGTACGCCCAGCTACTTGTGCAGGCCAAAACGTTTGTCTTTGGAAAAGGAACTGCAGGAATTTTGGCCGGCCAGGCTTTGCTTTTGTGGAGCAAAATGTGCTTAGTGGAGAAGTTTACGCTCTGGCGTATAGGCTGCGTGTGTGCTGCCATTCAGAGCGTGTGGGTGAGAAGAGGGACGGTACCTCCTGCACGAAACACGCCTCGGGGTCTGCGTCTTTGCAGCACTGTTCCCGCATGGCGGCGAAGGCGGCCGTGACGGCGGCCAGCTGTTCCGGAGTGATCTGGGGCTTGTATTTGATGAGGGTGATGAGCATTCTGCAAGGAAAACACAGCGCCCGTCAGGCCAGCACTAAGCACCCGGCTCTCGCCAAACTCCTGCCACGTCCCGGCTTCCTGCCTGCCCCCTTCCCTGCTCCGGCCGCTTCCCTTCTCCTCTCCACCCAGAGGGGTGTTTGCAGCAGGGAGCAGGGACGTGTCCTGCGCTCCTCTGAAATAACATGTCAGCGCTCATTATTTTGGAGCTGCCCCACCACGGATACCCGCGAGTAAACCCTGCGGATGGCGTCCGTGCTGCACCCGGTTCCAGGACAGCCGGGTTCACCACAGCACGATTTACCAGCTCCAGAGATTGGCTTCTCTGGCAGCGACCGGGGGCTCCAGTGTGCAAGTTCTCCTGGACCAAGGCAGCCCAGCACCAGAGCTTCCCAGAGGCTGGAGGAGCGCGTGGGACGAGGAGAACGAATGGGCTTTCCCATGCTGGGAAATGAGCCCTGATTAAGCCATAAAGGTCGTGCCGTACTTCAGGCACAGCAGCTTCCTTGTTCTTCTGGTGGTTTTTATGCGGTACCTGGTGCGGTTCCCAGAGGAGGCGGCGGCAGAGCGTGGTGAGAGACTGAACTTGGGACACCCCTTGCTGCCGTTCTGGCGGGGTGTCCGCCAGTGCAGCCGCCCGCCCCGGGAAGCGACTCTCTCCTAACCCAAGGCAAGTAAATAGAACCGCGTAGCAGAGGAAACCGCGACTAGCGTGAAAGGGAAGACGGGAGCTTGGAAGAGGAGCTGAAGGGCGCATGGCTGTGTTTCCAGTAGCATAATCCGGAACGAGAAAGCCGGACGGGGCGGACAAGGGAAAGGTGAGCCTTGCCAGGATGAGAATAAGACACACGGGGGTAAGAGAGTAAAACAGGCGTGTCTTACTCCTGCTTCTTGTGCTGTAACTTCTCCTCTTCGCTCGTACACAAGTCTTCATGAAAAGTGAACAGACCAGGAGTCAACGATAAAGGCACGTAATTCTCATCGATCTCCAGCTTCCCCATGCACGGCCTCCGGAGAGCGTAGGAGCTGCTACAGCAGTGGCAAACACCGGGGTTTATGGGGTCGGTCAGGTGTCTTCTACATATTTCTCCAAGCACGAGATCCAGCTTCACCAAGAGAAGGGAAAAAACCAACTTGATGTTATTTTTTCTTGCATTCTCAAAATTCCCTGGAATAGATGCTGCCCTTAGTAAAGTTACAAAAAAATAACTGAGAATTTAGACTAAACCTTGTTTGTAAGACAGCGAGCAGTTTTAGGGACCGTGCTTTGTGCACGGAAGCGCTGGGATTTCTTCATAAAGCCGTGCTTGCGTTGGGTTTGTTCCCATCAGCAGGGTTTCTGTGGGTACGTTGGGCTGTTCTCGTAAACGTGACGTTGGACAAACGTAACGGACGTGATGTTGGCTCTGCGTAACTGGTCGCAGCCTCCCACCAGCCTGACAACTCCCTGATCCTCCTGCAGTTTAATCCCAGCATTAACTTCAGCACCGCTGAGTTACGCTCACTGCAGGTGCGGAAGGACGTCTTCAGCCCCGTTCAAAAGCTCCGTGAACATTGTTCTCGGGTACCTTTCCGCCAAGCTCTCGGACCCTGCTGGCAGCAGAACTGGTGGCAGAGTTTCAAGAAAAGGTAGGACTAAGATACAGGAGAAAAATACTCACGTTTTCCTCGGCACAAGGCAGTAGCTTGTCCTGGCTTAACTGGCAGCATTTGGCGCCGATCGTAGTCATCTGCTTGGTGAATTTTATCAGCTCCGCGGATGTCAGCTGGGGCATCTTCTTGGTGAAGCTCATGAGAAGCCTGAAATGATAATTTCTTTGATGTTGGTGGCGTTGTTCCACCAGGCAGCAGCGAGCGAGCTGCCGCCTTCGCATGCGTAAGGCTCCGGCCAGACCCACAGAACGCGCCTTGGCACGAGGGCAGGTGCGGACTCGGGTAGGCGAGCGTAAGCCCCTGCGTGTTGGAGCTCTCTCCTTTGCCTGAGCAGTGTCTTCCCAGGCCAAACAAATAAAATCAAGGACGGTGTTGCCAGCTGTGGGCCGCGGTGGGCCCTCTTACCAGGCGGTGCCTCCCGTGTTACTCGTGCCCTGGGAGCGTCGGGGGGGGGGGGCTAAGAGCAAAACTGACCTCGTGTGGCTTCCTGGCAGACTAGCTGAGGGCAGAAGATAAGCTCAAAAAAGTTGACTTGTTTTTTCTTTTTAAAAACTGTGCTTGTTAACCAAAACCTTAACAACTGGTACAGCGGGCAGAAGCAGCCCACCAGCTTTGCTGGAGACCTTGAGTTCCAAAGATCTTCTAAAGATCAAACGTGCTCGGGAATGCAAAAAGCCCGACAGATCTCCGCAGAGAAGGCTCGTAGGAGCCTAACTGTAAGTCTGCACGCAGTTCAGAGGTTCCCCTGACATTGCTGACATACTTTAAGTTAGGCACGTGTTTATTAACGCTGCAAATCGGGCCCAAAGCTCCTCCCGGAGGCTTGTGCCTGCACGTTGCCTTTCAGCACGCTGTGTGGTTCAGCCAGCCCGGTTTGCCTCTGCCTACCGTAGTTAGATTTTTGTTAGAATTGGTGCTGCTGCAGGAGCTGGATAGAGCAAAGTCTTTTGCAAAAGACACAGCAACTGTCTTTTGGCCAAATCTATGCCTCTTCAGTTGCAGCTCGTAGCTCAAAATGCAGCTGTAAAGCAAGAACGTCATAGGAGACGTGGACGGGAGATTGATCAAGTTGTCGCTTGAGTGTTTCATGAGTTGAGTTAAGGAGAGAACTCATGAGAGGCCAGAACACTGTCTTGGAAAGAGGGAAAAAACAAACAAACAAACAAAAAAACCCCAAAACCCCAGACCACAACCTAGAAGCCATTAAGATATTGGTCCAAATATGCAAGTGGTGTCTTTGAGCCCAGCTTTTTTGACGTGTGTGGCTGGACTCCGGCCCGAGCGGTGCACAGCTGCTAGGGGTGCAATGTAAGCATATGAAAAAGTAATACTCGTTTTGGAAATAGTAGTCTCCTTTCTCCTTGTAAATATCACAGCTTGTCTTCATGACGCTTTCAGTTTCATAAATGTGTTTCTTCAGTTCTCCCTCCTGAAAGAAAGAAGTTCGTGTGAGGAGTCGTCGTCTCAGGGGAGCGCAGCACGCCCTACCGCCTGTTCGTAACGCCTGGATGTCTACACCTTCCTCTCACCCCGTACACACCACCCGTTTTTAATTCGGTGAGAAGGTCCTCAGCTGCCTGAAACCTCTGTAAACTGCCCGCACGTGCTGCGTGCCCACCCTCACTCCCCTTGAAACGGCTGGTTTTGTACAGCTGAAGGGAGGCCAGCTCCGAGACACGGAGCGGCTCCTGACTGCAGAGATTTACAGGGGCACTGTCTCTATGTGAGAAAATAACTGTGAGCCCCTTTTACATTTGGGAGAGGGCAGCGGGCACGGCTGGGGAGCCCGGAAGAGAGCAGGGCTTGCAGAAAGGTTAGCTCCATCCCTTTCCCCAGCATCTCTGTCTATCCGTGTGAAATGGCTTCCGACTGAAGACCCCGAAGGCTCTGCTGATGCTTTTCCTGAAGGGGCATCAACGGGGCCTTGTTCCATGCGCCAGGTTTGTTACAGGAGCCGTGGGTACTGGCTCTCCCCCTGGGGCAGGGACAGTCACTGTTCAGCCAGAGCTGCCTGCGTGAATCCCGTCGGAATGCCACGGGAGCCGGAGGGCACCCACCCCTCTGCTGCCGCAGTCGGCCGGAGCTCCGCTTCTGCAGCACTGGCTCAGCAGGTCCTCGTACCCTTTGCCAATTCTTAAAAGCATTTGGGCGGAAAACTCAGGGTGTCTCCTGGAATACTCGTACAGGAACCTGCAACGGGAGGAGGACGGGCAGTTAGGGAGAAGCTAAAAGAACTTCCCTCGGGCGGCCGGGGGGGTCAGGACAGCAGGGGGCTTCCGGGGCGGTTCTGTCGGACACGGGTGGTTCATGGGGAGTTTGGCAGCGTCTCAGGCTGGGACTGGGAGGGAGCCTGAAGCAAGCGGGGCAGGCTGGAACAGAAATGGGCCAATTCTCTCTGAATCAAGACGTGAGTCCGACTTAAAGAAGTGGGTTTGAACTCCTAGTGGGGAGCGGATCACAGCTGTATTTTGGGCCGGAGGTCAGAACTGACAGCACCTACGTTTCACATGTGTTTCTCTGGTTTTGTCTGTGAAATAGGTGGTGGCCTGTTCTGCGTTTGTGCCCGTTGCACGCCGCCTAGGGCCAAGCGGTGCGTTACGCACATGAACGTGGGCGCTGTCGCGTGCTGCGCGCTCGCAGAGCGGCAGAGCTGGGGCTGGCGAGCTGGGCTTCCGTCTCCCCACCATCATCTTCTGACCCGGCCACTGAAACGGCAAAACCCAGGAGCAGAGGAAGACCCATGTTACCTGGCCAAGTGTGCGTCTTTCTCCTGGGCAAAACGCTCACATATTCCTTTGTCTTCGATGAACTCCCTGACGTGGGGGGACAAGCCTGCGGGTTTGTCGTCGTTTTCTGCATTGACGATGCATTCGCTTCTTTGCAACAGAGGCTTTTCACAGCACTTCTTAATTTTACTTGATAGGATGTCTTGGTTGGTGCAGACGTAGTGTAGAATCTCTTCCTGTAAAGCAAAAAAGGGAATGCAGGGCGCTGTACCAGATTTTGGTCATCTTTTTGCACAGAAAATACATGGCAGAGCTGGGAGCTGCAGCCAAATCTCCTGAAGCAGCGTTAGGTCGTTTTAGTCACCAAGTGGCCTTTCTGCCCTTCTCCATGACTTCACACCAGGAAAAGTCGAGTGGGGAAAATCAACCAGGTTTTTAGACTGAAGAGTTAAACACCAGTTTTGCAGAGCAATCAGTACAGCACAAGAGGAAAAAGAAAATCTGAAAACAAGAAAAAGCATTCAATTTCTGCTGACATATAAATATTAAGTGAGTTTTACCCTGTCACGCATACAGTCCAGCATGTCTCCGCGACAGCAGTCCTTGTGCATGTTCGCAATATCCGTCACGAGTTTGCTCACAGTAGCAAAATCAGCTTTAGGGAATTTTTGGCTTATCTGAGCCAGTTTCCTACAACAAGGAAAAACAGTTATTGTTTATATTCACAGTGTGAGACTGTGATAGTTATCATCATTTTTCTGGGGGGGGTATCCGAAGGGCTCAGGAATGGCGTCTCCCTGCTCCCACTGAAGTTAACAAATTGTCCCTTGAAGCCGCTAGCTGAGATTTTCAGAGTTATCTCAGGATCCTGGGTGGATTTCAGTGTGAGATGGTGGAAAGAAATGTGGTAGGTGAGCGTGAAATTACGGGAGGGACCTGGAGTGAGAAATGGTTAGGAGAGACGCGTGGTATCTTGCTCACAATCACCCGCATTGGCATCACGGAGAGATGGGTTCACTTGGGATTACATTTTAAAGCGAATGGCAGTTTGTGAGGGAACGGTGACTGCTGTCATGCACAGATTTGTACTCCCATCTGTCCTCCTTGTTAGGTGCTGCTCGTGACCCGCAGACAGAACGGATGTGACTGGAAGTGGGGGTCACCGCTCCGTGTGCAGGTGTGGAGCCACCGGCAGCGAACGTGCGATGTCTGTGCTGCCTTCCAACGTAACGACCAACGCGGGGAAGACTCACCAAGCCTTCAAGGTCCTTTCGCCAAACTTCTTGAGGATTCCACACGTGTGTTCCTGCCTCATGCCATCTTCTTTTACGGGCTTCACCACCTTCGGTGCCTGGCAGTAAGAAGATGCAGACCATAAAAGTGGAATAAAAAAAAAGACTCTTTACGCTAAAACTACTGTGGTGGTCATTTTTTAATCAGGGGTTTTTTAATGGTGAAAGAAGAAATGCTGTCCAAGCTGTGACAGGAACTAAGCGCCGTGCTTGCTGTTTAGTCACCAGCATTTATTAAGTGTTCTGTGAAAAGAAACCAGAAGCCTTTTAGACAGTAGTCTGGTGTTTTTAGTACAGGGGAAGAAATCATCATCTGGGAACGGCGTGCCTGGCTTCCCACTACCCTTAGCTAATGTGGCATTAACTAGCACTGCCCTTAGCTAATGTGGCATTAACTGTGCTGTCACTCGAAGCCCAGCCAAAGGGGTGACAGGCGTATTCAGCCATTTGGCGGGGGTGGGTTCCTCATCCTCATTTTCCACCCTTTCAGGTAGTTTGCTCCAAATTTCTGGCACGGATTACGTGTGGGGCACGTCTCTGCGGTGCAAACGCGCGGCCAGCAGACACGTGATGGGGCTACCGAGAGAAGAGTCCGACTCCCACACTATGTAGAGCCCCCACGTCCTGTCCCGGCATCCCTCGGGCAAAGCCGGGGCAGGGGGCAGAGTGAGGGAGGGCAGCGATGCCATCGCAGGGCGCGGGCGCTGCCGTGGGCTCCCTGTAAAGCTGCGTCCACCCGACACCCCGCGGTCGGGCACTCCCGTTGCCGAGTTCAAGCTGTAACGCGAGAGAGCATTAAAATCTGATGTCAGCTGGTCCTGAACGGGGTGAATGCTAGTGCCAGGCTCAGACGCTGAGAAAGAAACGGCTGGCAGCCCTGCTTCAGTATTTGCTTAGCTACAGGGAGTCCCTGCTTGCACGTTAATAAACTGAAGGGAATACCTGTCTCCGAAAGCATTCCTCCGCGTTATGAGTGGGGTCCTGAGCGCTTCCGCAGCAGTTCTTCATCATCTCACCATAGCGGATCGCGACAGAGAGGATTGTTGGGGCATAGAGGAAGGGATGCCTTCTGGAAACCTCGTAGATAAAGCTAAAACCGAGAGCAAAAAGTCCTTAGTTTCAGAGTCAGCCCTTACATGCAGGGGGCAGCAGCGTTATTGTGGCATCTGAAAGTTACTAGAATCGATTGTTTTCCTGTCATAAAGACAAGCTGTACAGCGAGGTGTTTATCTTGGAAAATTCTGATGGGGCTGATGTTTTCGTGGGAATTGAAGTCTCGAATCCTGCCAGGTCAGGCTTAGAGGCAGCAAAGCTTCTGCTTGGCTTTTAAGGACGGAAGGGGGGCCCTTGGTTTCAGAGGGGTCCTTTATGTGGGCAACAATCAGCTCGGCCGGTGTGTTTGTCACTGGGACCTGTATCCAAAGCAGGAGGTGGCAGAACGGGCCTCATGTAATGACAGTTATAGCTGGATGAATTACGCAAATAATTCACATTAGGAAGAAAAAGGAGTATGAGATTACAGAGAACCTTAGACCAAACTTTTTGGTTGATAATGCGTTTACTGTCTCCAGGCTCGTAACTGTCATATCTGGCAGCGACTCGATGATTTATTTACTTACTATCCTGTTAATGGATGTTGATGCTGCGAATGATTCTTGCAGGCAGCTTCAGCATTCGGCCTTTCGAAAGGAGAAACAAACCCTCTGGATGAATTTTTAAGGGAGAGGAAGCAGTCGTTTCTTTCAGGATCCTTTTTAGCACAGCAGTCCGTAAACCCGGGAAGATTTTCCTCCCGGCATATTGTATCGAGGAAAATCCTGTCCTGTGAAAAAACGAGAAACAAGTTAATTGGTGCGAGGATTCCATTTTACTTCTCTGCTCTCGTCTGAGGAGGCTACTTGAAGCCAACGCGTCCCAGCTTGCATAAACTCACAGTTTCTCTCTCTATTACCTCCTGCTTGGACTGCAGTGAAAAGCAGACCTGGAAGGGATGGTGTTTCAGACTCCGATACCTACCAAAAAGCGGAATTTTTGACCTCTCTGAACTTCTGACACTATTCAGGCCCTTTTTCTCGGGACCAGTCACGGCGATGGTCTGATTCGTATGGTGCAGCCGGCAGCGCCGCAGGGTCTGGGCTTCGTACAACAAAAAGCGTCCTGCTTCTCGCCAGTCCGGCTGTTGGCCGCACCTCAGCTCAGAGCTGCTTTAATTCAGGGTTTTTTCGGTGTGTCTGGCAGATCGGCAGCGAGCCGTAGCACAGCCTGACGGCGACGTTCCTGTTTTGTGATGCCATCTGGCAGCTCCCAAAGTGTTTGCCAGCGGGCACCGTCACAACCCTGGGGTGTGTGAGACTGGGGGGTTAACAGAGCGGAGCAAACGCCTGTAAACATCTCGTTTGCTAGAAACGCCTAATTTGTCTTCTGCATTTTGTTACAGCAGTCGTAAAAGGAAAACTTTCTGAACATCTTTCAGGAAGATACCGGTCAAGGATTTCAAAAGATGCTGTGACGTTTGGGGCGGGGGACCAGAGGGGCTTTGTTTGCCTCCACTTCTCTAGAGGTGCTTTAGAGACGGGAGCCCGGAGGAGGAAGGAGCCGGTGAGGCCGAGCATGCGGACACAAGCAAGTCCCATCTCTTAATAACGTCTCCCTGCCTTTGGAAAAATGCATGCCGGCGCTCCGAAAGTACAAGTCCTTCTGAAAACATTTGCCCCCTTAATAGATGTGCTTACCAAGGGCTTCAGGCACTCCGGGGTGGCTCTGGCGGCCGCAGCGCACCTTTTGGCCAGGTCTGTGACGTCCTCAGCCATTTTAACGGCGTTGCCAAACGTGCCTCCTTGCGCGTACTGAGCGAACATGATCATGGCACTGCGAGGAGAACACACCGCGTTAAACCAGCTGCCGGCTGCCCGAAAGCTCATTCCTGAGCCCGTAGGTGCCAGGCAGGAGGAGGGTGGGTGCGACCCCGGGCTCAGCTGGCGCGGGCTGGCGGCAGGGTTAGCGCCCAGCGCTCCGCGCCGGCTCCTTCCCAAACCACCCAAGGATGTTCACTGGCAGCGAATTTGCAAGTAGACGCTTTACCTGGACGACTTACATGGCTTTAAAATTACTCTCCTGCAGCTGAGAAAAACGTTGGCCGATGCCGGTTTTTTCCTCTGAAAAACAAGATAATTTGGATAAAAACTATTTATTAAGTGCTTCATCAGATATCTCTCTTCTCTTTGGTACTGGGTCCTGGGGGAAGCACTGGGGTACTGGCACTGGGAGGAGGAAGGCGTGAGATCGAACTCGCTGTGTGACTTAAGTCTGAGGGTGTGAAACTATTTGTTTCTGACCTACAATATAACAGGGCCAACATCATTTCCCTGCCTGGCTCAAGCTGGGGGGGGGGGGAATACCCCAAAACCTGGAGAGCATTCAGCTGCTTTGATGATGCTCTTCACGGGATTAAATGAGCACCTCAGAAAACACCTTTTAGCATTGCCTTGGCTATTCAGAGATGAGCCTGACTGCTCTTTAGCTGGAGAAGAAGGATTTTCTCTGCAGAAAAGATGGGATAAATTGAGGACTACATTGCTCAGCAAAGCTGCGTCCTCCTGTCCGTGTTGTGAACGGGCTCAGAGGAAAACAAATACATCCAGTCTATGTGAAGATCCCGTGCAAGTATTTTTGCTTTGCCACTGGGCCTTTCTTAATGGGCAAACCTCAATGCAATAGTTTCTGGAGTTCCTTCTTGGTCTCAGAATATTCTGAGAGGTTAATTTTAAGATAAGAGGCCTGTTAGAAATCAAGCCGTTCCTGCCTCACCCTCGTGTCGGTGGGGCTGAGAGCAGTGTAGAAGGATCCAACGTATCAAGGAAATAAGCTGACCTGTCCCCCCGAGTAAGGCGAGGACGTCCATTGAGATGACGACATGAGATAAATAACACAAACATAGGCTTTGGTTTACACGGACGGGCCGTTTAGTGCGTTTGGCAGTTATAGAGGTGAACAAAAATTGACTGATGATAACAACATGTAATGTGAAAGAACCGTCTCAGCCTCGCACTATTGGAGGTTCTCAGTTGTCCTGCTTTAGGTGCTTCACCTTAGTGAGAAGCGTGGTCATCGCAGGCGCCGCCGGTACTCGGTGAAGAGAGAGTAAGACCCCTCCAACGGCTGGCGCAGAGCAATGGCCTAACTTAGCTACTCTGAGCAGCCCCCGGAGGTAGCGGTCCTCCTGGGTCTCGCTTCCTCGTGCACTACCGAGAGAGGCTGGAAGAACCGCGGGCTTTATTCCAGCAGGTTTCCCAGTGCCTACAATCAGTGGTGTAAGCACAGCCCTGAGGGTTGCATTGCCCTTCAGGAGACTGGCCGTCCTGCACCCTACGCAGCATCTCAAGCCGTGAAGAAGCAAGACACCTAAGGCTGGTCACAAAAACTTCATCCCGATAGGGTTTTGTTGTGTGCTTTCGACCCGTAAGAAAATACCCAGTGGCAAAGCCACCTACCAAATAACCACACGTGCTAGGTTGTAGCCGTCGATATTATAGGAAAGAATAGAGTAAAAATATGAGATATATTCTTACCTGTGTCCCGAGAACTTCTAGGCAGAGCTTTGCCTACAGTAAGGCTGACCAATAAAATAACGTAAACTATCGTCCTCCGATTCATACTGTCAGATTTTGGCAGGGACCTGGGGTGAGCTCGGTTCGTCTATGAAAGGCAGAAAGAATTAAGGGGAAAGAGTTACCTTTATACTCTCCCAAACGATTTCTGGTTAATCAAAACCCTTTTACTGTCATATATAACATTACCCCTTTTGGAATATTCCCACAATAATTAGACACGCCATTGTTTGCTCAATACGATGAACTGATCAGCTTGTTGCAGAGAGAGGACCTTGGAGATTCCTTTTTGCATGAAATTTAGACAAATAGACATGTCTGAATTATCACACTTCAAACAAGAAGTTTAAACACTCCCCGGGCTTTTTATCGTACTGATCTCGTCTACTGAGACATCTGTTCAAAGGTGAGTGCTGGGCAGAAGATGCCTTCGTAACACACTGTTGACTGAGAAATCCCAAGTTCAGCTGTTAACCTGGTATTTTCGCATCCCTCCTTGCTGAACAAGCTATCTCTTCTGCCCCCAGCTCCCAGGGTGTCACGGTGAGAAGGCTGAATTAAGTACCCCCTACAATATTTTTGCAGCGTTAACAATTGCCATCAAAACGTCCCCGAATCCTGAAACAGAATCAACTCCAAAACTGGGGAACGAAGGGGAAAATTCCAGTTAATACAGTTATTTTGCTGCCATTAAAAAAGGTACGGTGTAAGCATGAGCATGATAAAAACGTGGAATCTCTGGAGACAGAGTGGCTTTGGAGAGATTTATAACAGAGGCAGGTGGGCAAGGGCACATGTATTTGCTCTGAAGGAAGAGGCAAAGACAGAGTCTTTATTTCTTCAGAGAAAAAACCGGCAATACTCCCTGTTCTGTGCTGCAGGAGGACGATGAGGGCTGTTCGTTATCACACAAGATGGTATCAAAAGGAAAAAGGATTCCGAGTCGGAAGATGGGAATGTGGTCGTCGGAGCAGGAGATCCGAAATCTAAGATGAAACCACAGCTGTTGAGGAGGACACGAATGAGCCCCGTCACTCTGTTAACTAAAAGGCCCCACAGGAAATAGAGAATCTATTTGGGAGAAAGAGGTGTGGAGGTTTGGGACGGCATTTCTACACGTATGATCCTCCTTCAGCCCATAGGAGCGGATCACAGAAAGTGTTTCTCATCCGGCTGTTTCCCAAAAGCCGATTCCCTCCTGCCTGCCGGTGGCAGATTCCTCCCTCCAGCCCCCGGGCTCAGCAGCGTCCTGTCCTGCGGCTGCCGGAGCAGAGTCCCCGCAGGGGCCATCTGGGGAGCCGCCAGGGCGCTCCTGATCCCGTTTCCCCGGAAGGAGCAGGGAGGGAGAGGCGCGGATCCATCCTCTCCTCTTCCAAAAAACACCCCAATACGACCTTGTTACTGTAAGCTGTAAAAATGGAGGGGTCGGGGTGGCACTGGAGAGGGGGCTGCAGGAAGAGCTGCCAGTGCCGTCTGAGACTGCGCGGCAGGTTCCTCTTCGGCTCTGTGTGATGTGTGATGTGTCGTCCTAAAAACTTCGGGGAGCTGCACTTGGCTGCCACGTTTAAAATTTTTAATTTTAATTCAACTTCTCCACTGCCCTTCTGCACTCTCAGCGGGACGGTTAACTGCGTTTCACTTTTCTTCGACAATACTGGCCGCTATTGGGATGGCAGTCTGCCTATTTGCAGGGAACACTCACTGGCGAGAGGAAAATGCATGTGTAGAATTGAACTGGAAAGACAGAGGGTGGCAAACACTAGAAATGAGGTCCAACGAAGGGCTTACGTCCGCCAACGCACAGGAACGGTGTCGACCTGTTCAGTTTTACACCTCCTGAGGCCGCAGCCGCTTCCAGAGCTCCTTACCCAGGTGTCTGCAAGGTGAAGTCAGGGCTGAGGCAGCTGATGGCCTCAGGTGTGGGGCCGTGAATTCCCGGCAGCTGGGAATGGGCGGTGGGGATGCTGGGCACGCTCTTCAAATGCCGGGGCGGTGCCTCCAGGGGAGCCTTTTGCTCTGCCTCCTCTGCAGCAGAGAGGTGAGTTCGGTTTTACTGGCTATTTCTTTTTGATGATATTCACCCATTTTAGAGAAGGGTCTCGGTGGTTTAGGTTGGTGCCTGCTCCTGATGGACTTCAGGGAGTGATTAGCACTCTCAAACTCAGCTAACGAAGTCCCCGCGTGTGTGTGCCCTGAGCTCAGCTAGTTTGTTTCTGCTCTTACTGATGAGCACAGAATCTGTGAATCCCCTTTTGCTTGGGTTGGTTTCCTCATGATTGTATCAATACTTTAAGCCACTTTCTTGAAAAAGAAGTTGGAAGCTTGGTAGTGAGGTAAGCGGCAAGTTATTAATTGTTCTGCCATATCTGTGGCTCCGTCTCCCCAGACGGCCGCACAGTGCGACGAGTGTCTCTTTAACCTAGACAGCCTAGAGCCCTCATTACTCGAACCCTTTATCTGCCCAACCGAGAAAAATGAGGTTTAGATCATGTGCTGGTGAGATGGTCTGTTGCAACGGGGCCCCTTAACACTCCCGGTCTGTGTTTCGCTCCTGAGATCTTCCTCCTTGGGCGCGCTGCCCCCTTGAGCAGGAGCGTGACTGCTTCCCTGCCGGGAAAGCTTTAGCCGTGTGGCATTCCCTTAGCTCTGTCTTTGCAGGAGCGAGTCTGCCACTTTGTTTGTAAGGAAGTGTCATAAGTCCTGTCTCATCTCACGTGCTGTTTTGGCTTTTCAAAAAAAAGGGAGAAAAAATCATAAAAGATAGTCATTGGAGAATGAGGGTTGCTGATGTGGTTCTTCTCTGCTGTCCTGTAAACAGTTGTGTCAAAAAACAAAAGTAAAAAAATACACATAATTGTACACACACACACAGAGGTGGTTTTATCTTTGTACGTATACATATACTAAAAACAATCCTAATTCTTTAAACTCTTGACTTGGACGAGATTATGAAGCTGAGGGGTCACACAATGCCCTTCAAACATTTCATCCGCAGGGAGCTTCATTCTGTACTCTCAGAACCAGAGAATCCCGTGGTGTGGGGGTTGGCCGATGCATCCGGAAAGAGCCTGTGTTGCCTCTAAGGCACCTCGTGAAGGTTGTGGGTGGCCTTGGGCTGGCCACCCCACCGAGCACCCTCACCGCAGGCGCTGGGGCGTCGCTGTTAGGCTGGTGGGTGGCCCCTGCTCTGCCCCAGCAGAGGAACCTTCTGCCTTTTTGGAAATGAGGCATGATTCCCTGCTACGAAGGGCAAGAACTTGTAATGACGGGATTTAAAAATAAAAGGATAGAAGTATTGGTTTTAAATGACAAGAATGCAACAAAGAGAGTCTGGTTCGGTTTTGCAGGTTTGGTTTTCATTGCAAACCCATCTCCTTTCCTCCTCACCTTCCAGTAATTGCTTTGTGGTTGAATACGCAGGGTTTTCCAGTAAAAGGCAAAACTGTTTCAGCTTTTCCCTGTTATTCAGTTAGTTAACTGCAGATTCCCTGAGAAAACTTAATTTCATAGAGTGTATTAGAGTCTTTCCTGCAAATATTTAGCTCAAAACTCAACAACAGTCCTCTGCCCTCTTTGTAGGTGTGTGTGAGTGGCATTCCAGGTGCTCTGAACTGGGATTATACTCAGCTCCTCGTGCCAAAACAGGTTGCATTTACCACACGTGCTACAGCAGAGTGGGCCAGATCCAGCCAACTCCCCTGAGAGGCTTGGGCTGGAGCGTTACGGCTTGAGGCTTACAGAAGCTGAGCTGAGTTTTGTATTTGGATTTTAGGGGCCACTGCGAAGCTTGTTGGAGAGAGCTTCTCTTAAGGTGCCTGTATGACAATGGGCACTCATTGCTGAAACTGCGCCTCCACGCGTCAGGCGTGGCACAGGACGTGTTCCATAAAAATGGATTAGCTGGACGTTCAGCAAATCCGTTCCCATGTAAGTAGCCTGGAGGCAAAAGAGGGAGGATATTAAAGTTGTTCCCTTCATTGATGCAAATGATGTAACAGACTATTTGGCAGTGCTGGCGAGTTTGATGGTGAGAACTGCTAATTTCAGCCCCTGCAAACAACTCATTATATCAAAATCATTTGTGAACTTCTGTTTGACATGGAGGTTGTTTCCTGAATGGGTATATTTTGCCAAAAGCGTTATGTCTTAACCTGTTTCCTAACTGTATATGTCATCCGGACCTTGTTACTTTAAAAAGGCTGTATAAATTTTTGGCATGGGCATATTAAACTATTTTCTTGTTCCCCAGTTACGCCTGTTAGGAGCTTTATATTGAAACGGCGCACGTGATGTAACACAAACCACAGTTTGTCTAGCTAAAAGGATCCTGTTCAGTTTCTTTAAACTTGAGGGAATGAAAAGATTGATGTCTGATGTCTGCATTCTCTTTTTTTTAAGTTGCTCTTCAGTGCTTTGGGTAGCCCCTTTGTTTGACATGAATTGACAGTTTTTCCTTGATTCCTTGTCTCGGGGAGTGTTTCCCCTGTGGGTGGATAAGCATGTCGGCACAGGAGGCAGGATAACCTCTGGCAGTACCGCTGGGAGCACGCCTACGTGCGGACCCAAGCTGGCAAGGAGTTCCTCTGTCCTTTGGTTCCTCTCAGTCAGCTTGGCTGGGAATGAGACAACTTGCCTCTCCGCTTTTCTGGCAGCGCTCCTCTCTATCCCGTTTGTCTCCAGGCTCGCGAGGACGCATTGACTGTGTGCTTTGTGTCAGAGTAGCACGTGGGTGGAAGGTGCACGGGGCGCTTCACGTGCTCCCGGTGTTGGAAGCGAACTGCCAGGTGTCCAGGAGGACTTGTCTGTGTGGGTGTTGGTAGTGCAGGTCTCGCTGTGCCGACGCAGCAGAAAGCTTTGGTTGGGGTTTTTTTTTTTCCCCCCCTGCAGCCTAGATGGGTGAAACAAATGTCCCTGTTGAGAGGCAGAAATGGGCGTACAACTGAGCGTCGATGGTAGATGGCTCCCAAGAGCGGGGCTCCAAGGAATTCTAGTGTTAGATGGGGCTCTCCTGCTGTGTCCCGGCGCACAGGCTGTGAGACCCGTCCCGTTACGGGGGCTGCTGGCCCCGCTGGCAGACCTTCAGTGTTACTGCATCTAAGGCCAAGCACTGGAAACCTTGCCTTGTCTTCAACTTGCATCCTCCTGGTGAATCTTTGTGGAGTACCACAGAGAGAAACAGTAAGGAAAAAAGCCTTTTAATGAACAAACAGAAAGAGCTTTATGTACAGGATATATTAATTTGCTTCAGGCTCTGTTGTTGCCCGCTTAGCCGGATAAATTCACGTGAAACTCGGGACTTTTCTTGCTCTGTCACTTCTCTTTCCCTGCAAGGCCCTTGTCTTTGCTGTCATTTTGCTGCAAGACGGAGGGGATGCTGAAGGAGCGTCTGCAGGCTGTGTCAGGCCGTGTGGGTAGCAGAGTCACTATGTTGCTTGAAGAGTTTTATACCCTCTGAGTTTTACTGCTCAGATTCCCACCCTGCCCTACTCCCCCACTTCCACTTGATTCCAGAGCCATGTCAAAAGGAAAATGCTTTTCTAGAGTAGTAAAGCGAGGTTCTAGTAACCCCAGGAGCTATTGCTTGCCCCAGAGGCCATCTCTTTTCTTCTACAAACGTTTTTGATAGTAAAAAACTGAGAGAAAGCAGATAGCTATTTTGGACTTGGAGGAGTGACACCTCCTTTGAGGAGCTGAAGTCCTGGTCTAGATCAAGGGGTGGTGTTGGTGTCAGTGTGGCTTCATCAAGAGAACTGAGTGTCCGCTTTAGTTCTGCAGGATGCTGTTTTCTCACACCGTAATGAAATGGCTTCTTTGGATATAACCTGGCTCTGCCTTAGGCGAGGACCATTTCCAGGAGAGGCTCTTAGACTTTGGGGATTCAGCACAGCGAGTGTCCTTCTGGAGATTCTGGACTGAAGTAGTTATCAGCTCCTAAGAGGGAGGGGGAAAAAGTAATCAGTGGTCCTGCAGCCCAGTATTTAGTGTGAAAGCTTTAAAGGAGTGGGGTTTTGCAGGGGGTCCTGCATATGTGTTTGTTACCAACACACTATGCCCTTTATTGGGAAGCAAAGCCTGTATGCCAGACAATTATGAGAGGGTAAGATGAACCGACAACATCTGGAATGGAAGAAGTAAGGAATTCCTCAAGTAAAAATCCTTTGCCCCTGACCCACCCTCCCCTTAACTTCCTAAGCAAAACACTCCTACTTTTATCTATGTTCCAAATCCCACCGTGGGTGGATTGCAAGTGAACTGGACACAACAAAGTACAAAGGGTGACATTTACAACTTGTCCTTCTCTTTATCTGGCACCTGTAGGCGTGATGGGTCTGGCCAAGTGAAACACCACGGCTGAATGTCAAAACAAGTTATCTTAATACAACACAATCACCGTTATCTTAACACAACACGAACGTGGGTTGCAGTGACCTGCTTACGCAGCGCTTTGGAGTAAGGCAGGGGACTTCACTCTGTCAGCCCACAGGTAGCAAAACAAAATGCATCCACTTTTGCGAAGGCACCGAATAATCGCTTGCAGCTGCTTTGTGAAAGGCACTGCTCTCTGGGATGGAGTGTGGGGCAGCTCACTCTGGATCTAGAGGAGCTTTAGTTTCTGAAGTACAAATTCTCCCTTGACTTGGGAATCAAGAATCTGGCATCGCCTTGTCCAGGCTTTCTCTTCTGACAGACCCATCCTTCCGTTGGGTCAGTTTTTCTACCTTCGTAGTTCTCCTCAGAGGACTCCATTTGCTGGCTGTCCCTCGGATCTGATTCTTACGGAGGCCTTGCAGAGCAGACAGCTCCTAAATCCCTTGTGGAGCCATGCTGGCAGACATTTCTGATCGCTTTCTGAAAGGGATGGGGGTTTCCCCTGGTTCACGTGCACACAGTGGCTATTTTTTGCCTTGCGCTTCCATGGGGGAAGTTGTCCCACTCCACCGGGCTTTTGTAAGGGTCTGTTTGAGACACTTTCTCCAGTCAAGGATCTTGTGTCTCAGTGGATTTTTACCCTGTGATGTTTTTTTCCTAAAACAGGCCAACGCTGCAATAGGTTGTTGGCTCCCATCCCACCTTCAAGTTCTCCCAACAACTTTTGGGTTGTTCACGTCATAAATGAGGTTGTGGTTGAATAAACAATTTAGAAGAACAGTTGTGAAGCCCTGGTACGTCGTCACCTCAGAGTAAAGCCTGCAATTGTTTTTTGTTGTTTTTAAAGGAAGAAAGGAAAAAAGTTGACTTCGTCAACATTTCCTTATTTCCCATGGAGCAACGCCCCCTGCGTGTGCACTTCCTGGGTTTGAGATGGAAGCGTACATGGTACGGTCGAGTTCCCCGAGCACAGAAGCCGAGTGTGACATGCCATCGAGTAGCTGCAATAGTGGGGGGTCGGGGGGGGTGTGTGTGCTGGCTAGGGTGGTGCTTTGCCCAGAAAAGCCCTGTGACCTTCTGGAGTAGTGGACAGAGATCAGGTGGGTCACCTACGGTATCTCAGATGGCATCAGATGCTTGCTTTTAGGCAACTGAATCATAGCTGTAGCTCCTGCGTGGCTGTATAATCAGAAACGCTTAGCATGCCTTAGGCTTAAGGGTTTGCTTGTCTGTCTTTAGAAGGAAAAGTAGGTAAAATTGCTCACCCCACGCAACGGAGTGTTAAAGTATGTCTACTTGGTGGAAATGCATGGTAGGAGGGGAAAAAAAATAGTGACAGGAGTCTAAAATGGCCTGCCTGCTAAAAATGACTCAATGGAACCGGCCGCAATTGCTATAATTGACTCTGATCCATATAGGTGCTGTGTTAGGAAAGGCAAGGGAAGAGTAAGGAGGTGATGGCTTTCCTTTTACCATGTATGCTGTCACATCAAATCACAGCTGCGCTGCATGAGTAGTTTATTTTCGCTTTACAGAATTAATTAACTGGAACAATGTAGGTTAGTGAAGTGTTTGTTCATTGCCCATTTTAAAAAGACAACAATAGAATTGGGATGGATATGAAAAGTCTGCGGATTCTCAGACACTGAGTAATTTAAGTGCCATTGTTACTGGCAGGAAGAAAATTAGAGGCTGAGCAGGAGGCTTTTTGGCGAAGGTGTAGTTGGTGATCTGTGGGCGAAGGCATGGCAAAACTCGCTGCAGCAATGGCCACGCGAGCTGGCGGAGTTACGTGACCTAAATGCATTCACTGATGTTTCTTATGTCAGCTTTGTTGCCAAGTGGTTCCTAACGGTACAAAATACCTCTTCCCCGAGGATGCCACAGCGTCTGCTTGCTTGCAGCATTTGTCTGTCTTAGTGGTTAAACCAGCCATGGTTGTCTTTACTTGTCCATCTGTCGTCTGGGGGTCGTGTTGAATGAGACGAAGCAGCAATCTGGAAGGGAAGTCAAATGCAGAGTTAGCGCTGGTTCCTGCGGCTTGACATGTCCATCTGTGATGTGACCCAAAGCCTGTAAACGTCCAGTACGTGTGGCAGGGCAGACGCGACGGTTGCCGCCTTGGGCTTTATCGCTGTCCTGCTTTGTGTCCACCTCTCCCACAACCATCTTCTCCCTTTCTCTTCCTTCCCAGCAGAAGGAGTGGTGGAACAGTACTCCTGAGCACACACTGATCTTCTCAGTTAAGCCCATCAGTAAGACCTAGGTCTGCTAAGGCACAGCCTTCACTCCAGTCAACTGAAGTATTTGTATGGATAGGGAGCCATAGGTGCTGTTGGCTAAACAGATGTTCTCAGTTGGATGCTGCTTCCTAAAGTCAGTCATCTTTGGAAACACTGCGAACTATATGGCTTACTGGTCACTAGAAATGTGATCCAAGATGCCGAAGATTAAAAAAAAAAACCAAACCCAAAAAACAAAACAAAGAACCAACCCAAACAAACAATAAAACCCCAAAAACCACCAAGACCCTTGAGTTCTGCTTGGACTCGCTGTTTGTTTAGAAAAAGGCAGGTAGATGGATTCATTTCCCTCAGAAAAACTTATTTCCAGTTTGTGGGCCGGTTCTCTCGGTCATTCTGGTAATTTTACTGACCATGCGCTTCATCATTGACAAGAACTGCAACTGAAGCACAATTCTGTCAAGTGTGACATACCTGTGGTTGTCTGCAAGAGACTTATCATTTCATTATTTGGTTTTCTATTAAAGCGACCGAAGCTTTAGGTACAATTTTACTCTTAGATACGGGAGGTTTGCCACAACGTAGAGTAAGCGTTGCAGTATTGTAAGGAATTACCTGGTGGTGTCTCCATGAGAGAAGGATCTGGATTCAAAAGGTGATTAAATGTAGCTGCCATAAGTGATATTTCTATAACAGGTTGTTCCTTCTATAACAATCGTTTCTAATTAGGAGTATGTGCTATCCCCTTCGTTTACAGTAGCAGACACAGCTTCAGCATCAGCTCAGTTCTGCATTAAAACCAGAAGGACTTAACTCAGAAAGCAGCATCGGAACCACAGACGCACCTGTGGAAAACCTTCCAGTGAAGAATGGTATGTGAGTTGCAGATTATTCCTATCTCGGTTATCCATGGTATTTTCAAATTTTGGGACAGCCTGTCCATGTTGCTTTCTTAAATGCTGTTTGGACACTTGGTCTGTTGTGATACTTGTCTCTCCCAACTTCTTCACAGTCTGGCAGTAGCACTCGTGAATCCTGCTTAAGTCCTTCATTCCTTTCCATAGGTGAACAAGCTACAATAACGAGCGTGTTATTTATTAAAATGAGCATGTTTCACAAATGGAGAGACAACCCCCTGAAAACTTATTTTCTTATGTGAGTCTGACATTATTGGGATCTAGAGGAGTTAGATAATTTTTTTTTATCATTGCAGCAGGGGAAAAAAAAAGCACTTAAGGTTGAAAAAATCCAACAAATAAGTTTTTTGGGGGATGGAGAAAACTATAATACCTTTAGATTCAAGCAAATGCTGCGACTGGGCTGTTTGCAGGACTTTTCATCTGCGCGCTCAAACCAGAACAAGTGTAGGAGACTAAAGAAAAGCAGAACTTCTTGCAACCAGAGGAATGTAAACTGTAAGGAAAAGAGAATTTAATAGCCACTGTAATGCTACTCAAAGCTTTAAGAAGCCGTATTTTACTAGGAAAATAAACAAGATCTATTTTAGCCTCTGCTAATGGCCCAAATCAGTCATGAAAGTCACCATATGCCTCCTTGGGTTTTCAGACCCAAATGGTTATCAACGTTCTGTATTTTAAAACATTTATATATACGTGGACATAAAAATAGGATGCTAGCCAAAGATTTCATGAGTTTTACGAGGGAGAAATTTTCACTTCCATACTTACCATTTTTGTCCTCTGTGCTTTCTTAAATTCCAGGCTTTTCGAGGGTTGCTGTTTTTCCTGTGAGAATAGAGAAGAAAGGAAGGCAGAGAAATTGAGGGTTAAACCTAGGAAAATACAGGTGTTTTTACTAGAATATTGAAAGCTGAAAACATAGAAGAGGTTTCTCAAAAAAATTATTTTCTTGTAATATTTCTTGAATGAAAAACTATCTGATTGGACAGCGGTGGGTGAAAGACTCCAGTTTGGGAAATGCATGTGCAGCTTTTTCTAAGCACATTACCGATATTTCTTCAACTGTTGTGTTCTCCCTGACTTGCTGAGCCACGCTTTTGGTGACAGCACTTCTGGAGAGACTGATAGAAGGCGGCTGTGGCCCTGAAAGAGAAGTACGTTGTGACACAGATCCCTTGCAGGCTTCCGGTAACCCCGACTTCGGCGTTTTGAGACTTCGGCAGCTACTGGGAGGGACTGGGCTGGGGGCGCAGCTGTCCGCAAGAAGCTAAGCCAAGTATTGGGATTAAAATTTCCAATGTGCTTCCATGCTTTTGCACATAATTGTGTGCGTGCTCCGAAGGAAATGTCCGGCAGCGTGAGCTGCTTGTTCCAACGGTAGCGCGCGGTCCCAGGAATCCGTGTTGTTCCAGGTTCATTCCCGTCTCTAGTGAGTTATTCTCATGTTTGTTTTCCTAGGCAAAACTTTACATTGACTATAAATACTGCAGATGAGGATTCCACCTTGCGTGCTTCCTGCTGCTCGAATCCAAGAAGTTTCTAGGTGCTTTATCCTTAGAAATGTTAATGATAGTGATAATAAAACATTGCTCTGCCTCAGCATGGTTGATGAGAAGTTTTGGAGGGGTTTTTTTGCGTTCCCTTCGTTACTAAGATGTACAGGTTAGGATTAGTTTTCCCAGAAAAGTTAAGGTGTCCTGTCACGGAGGGACTGTCTACCCTGCGTGTCGTGGAGCGTCGTGATAAGAGAGTGTGAGAGCTGCCACTGCTCCCAGGTTTGGGCAAACGTTGGGTATTTCTGTCTGAGCTGGGTGTTTTCTGCGCTGCGGCAAAGCAGAACCATCCGTCCAAGTGGCAAAAAGATGACTGAAATGAGGAATGTTGAACCAATGGTTCGCTTGGGCTGCTTGAAAACTTCTCCCCTGTGACTTTGTGAACCGCCGGACAAAGCCATGTTTCGGTTCCGGGGAGCGAAGGACGGAACAGCGAGGCTTTGTGCAGCAGTTGCTGAGGGGGGAGATGTGCTCCTTCGGGGAATAAATTAACGCACTGGGTTACAGTTTGCAAAAATGCCAGTGTTTCACCAACGCTTGATGGGAGCGGTACCATTACCTTTAGCTGGTATAGACCAAAGTGGTCCTGAGCGTGTCACAAAATGTCACCCTTTGCCTGCCTGGCCCGAAGGCACGGGGTGGGGGTTCTTATTTCTGTGTCCTCCAGAGCTTCTGCAGGTCCCCGGAGCGCTCGGCTAACAGACCTGTGCCTCTGTCTGGAAAAGCTCAAGTCCATCCTCAAATGGTTTATAATCCAGGAAGTGACTGGTGCAGTCACCAGGGACTATACACAACTACTGTTTTGGTTGGTTCAGTTATTATTATTTTCCACCGCACCCGCACCCCTCCCTAGTGCTATTTTAGCCAATAAGTGTCAAATAAACTCATGTATCCACAGGTCATTTGGAAGAACATGGGTAGGCGTTTCATTTGGGAGATACTGGAAATGAAGAGCTATGAGGTTGGACTCTGGTTACATTCGATACAAACCACCACCGTAAGGCTTCTGTGAGAGAGAGGTTCAGTTGGAAGTTTTCATTTTTTCCCCACTTGAAATGAAGGTGTTCAAAAAAGGCAGGTCTTTGCCAACAGCAATGTCGGTCCATATGTAAATTTGAAGCCCTTTATCTAGCATTCTCTGGAAAAATGTCAATATGTAGTAAGCAATTACTAGAATTTGTAAGTTAGTGTGGATTCCCTTATGCTGAAAAATGACATGGAAAATGATGTTATTTAGGGGTTTTGTTATTTCTGTTAACTTTTTTTTTGCTTAAAAACACACTTTTATGTTGAAGGAGTGAATGTTTCATTGAAAATAAAGCTGCTTACCCCTCACTGAATTTTTTTTCCTTTTTTTTGAAATGGGAAATCAGAAGCTTTAAAGAAGTACAGATTCCTCCTGTTTGGGGAGGAAAGCAACAAATAACCCAAAACTATAATGCTTAATTCATATTATCCAGCATATTTTACGTATTTCACTTGTGAAACACCCTTATTTCCAGCCTTGATGTTCATTATGAAATTATGCCAAATTAACTCCAACCTGTTACTGACACAGTTGCAAAGCTTCTAAGGACATGGTGACAAGGAAAGCAATTCAGCTAGAGTTTTCTTACCTGCATCTCAAGCAAATACTTAGTCTTTTTTTGCATGTAACAAAACTGGAGAAAATAAAGCAAATAAACAGTACCTGCTTCCTTATTAAAGATTATTCACAGGTGTAGACCACGAAGGGGGAACTTGGAAACAAAGAAGACTGAAGGCAATGAAATCATTTGTATGCTGTCATCAACCAGTGTCTGTAAACAATTAGCCACACAAATGCAAATTGCTTTCAGTTTCCTTCAAGACTTGAAGAGGGCTCCCAGATTGAAACACCCCCCCCCCCCCCC